>KQ996414.1:121396-238793 GCA_001598015.1 Dorcoceras hygrometricum
CTCGTCTGGTTGCTAAACGACATCGTATCAAAGCTCCTATTCATAATTCAAAACGCTGTCGTATATTCTCTCAGCTGGAACTTATTTTCCCCTCGACTGGTTTGCGTTTAATATCAAAACGACGACGTCGCACCTACGTCATCCAGCCGATACATTATCAACCAGCAGGTATACATCAAAATCAGCAGGTATGTAAACCAGCAGATGCGTAAGAAACTCTTGCTGCTGATTTCTCGTGCGTAACAATAACTAACACGTGGCGTTCTCTCATTAACTCTTAAATTCGTGCGTTCGCTTCCAGCTGAAATCAACACTAACGCTTCAACTGAATTTCAAATTTCCACCAGTCGCGAGCTACAGTAACCTGCTGCTGATTTTATCAAATCGCCTCGTCTGGTTACTTCGACTGGTTCTCACACTTCGTGAATCATCGCGTTCGCTTCCAGCTGAAATCAACACTAACGCTTCAACTGAATTTCAAATTTCCACCAGTCGCGAGCTACAGTAACCTGCTGCTGATTTTATCAAATCGCCTCGTCTGGTTACTTCGACTGGTTCTCACACTTCGTGAATCATCCAACACTTCCAGAAGAAATCCGAGCTCGTACTAAAACTTCATCAATTTCTTAAATGTCGAATCTACTCCACTAATCCTCGTCTTAATGATTCTGGGCATTACACGTTCGAACTGGGTATACCTGCTCGAGCTTTAGAGTTCTGAGGTCTATTCGGATAGGATATGACCTGATGAAGCTCTGAAATTCTGAGGTCCGTTGGGATCCCAAGGTGAGTTCTGTGGAGGATATCAAAATGATTTTATCCAAACCAGCTTTGGACTAACGGTCTTGGTTTTCACATTAATGTCCAATTATTATGTAACAAATTTTCATCTATATATCACCGTTAGATATGCATCTACTTGATTTTACTGCATATTTGGCTGCGTAAATATACATAGTTACATGATATATAAAGGATTGATAAAGTGAGCACCATATGTGGACACCATGTGGGCACCAGACTGACGTGGCACTTTCTGGTGCTGCCACGTCAGCCTGGTGCCCACATGATGCTCATATATGGTGCCCACCATATCAAATTTGATTAGAATAAGGTCATAAATTTTCTTACTTTTCTTCATTTATTGCAACTGTTTTCTTCTTTAGCATCCATATTAGCATATTCAGACATAACTTGATGTCTGATTATATTTATCCCAATTCCGCTTTCAAGCTAGCACCAGAAATTACAAGTTTTTTAAAAATATTTTTATAATTATTTTTTAAAAAATCTTGCAAAATATTTTGAAAGTTTTGTTAAAGGTAAGTATGTGTTTGGACAACTATTATATAAAAATATTTTTAAATTAAAAAATATTTAGATAATTATTTTAGAAAATAATTTATAATTATTAAATAGAATTAAAATAGCATTCAAAAAATTAATCTAATAAAAAAAATTTAATTGACCATCCGTATAAAGTTTACTTATACTTTATATTCAAAAAACATTATAAAATCATTCACTCAATTTTTAAAAAGTGTACCTCAAACTAGTAATTTAAAAATATTTTTCAAAAACATTTTATAAAAATCTTATCCAAACACATATTTTAAATTTTTAACGTTAAAAACACTAAAAACGTTTTTTAAAAACTTGTTCATGGAGCCTATATATCCGTTAATAATGCCCACGAAGTTGGGGTCAATCGATGAATCTTGCTCCGAAATATTGCACCTAGTGATAAGTATGTTATATATTCGGGTCATATATTTTCCATCATTAGCATATTAAATACATGTATATACAAGTCACATCTAATTTGTACGTGGAAGATAAGACCTATCCGTACTTTACACATAAATTATTATTAAATCAAAAATAAATTTTCTCTTTCAACGTTACTCCAAAAAGACTTTTTCAGGGTCTTTTCTAAAAATACAATAAAAATAAAAATAAATTATAAAATTAATGTAAATAGGGGAGGTTTACAAAACTACTGCAAAATTGCAGCGTCCGTTGTTGGCTGCAGAGGACATCGCAGTTTTAGGTTTTTTTAAATTTATTAAAAAAGTTAAAAAATAAAAAAAAGAAAAAACCTCAGCGTCCGTGCTGCATTTATGCGGTAGTTTTTTTTTTAATATTATTTTATTTATATATATCGAGATTAATAAATAATATTTATTTTAAAAATAAATACTAATTTGTAGTGTGTTTCACTATAATCCATCTACATTGTTTTTTTTGGAGGAAATGCAGTGCGTGAATTTGAACCATAAATATTTTTCGAAACTGTCCGAATCATATTTTCAACTTTGAAATTTTTTGAAAATTCATTATAAAAAATGATATATAATTACATGTAAAAATTTTTTCGTAAATGACATGAATTTTCAAATTCACGATATAATATAGATTTTTAATTCACGAAACAATAAAAAATATTAATCCATTACGTAGTTAGTATTATTGGTAGAATTGCTGCGCACGTGACAGTTTTTTTTCAATTTATTTAATTTTTTTAAAAAAATCTTTATTATTTCGTGAATTTGAAAATTGATGTCATTTACGAGAAAACTAATTATATATCATTTTTTATAATGAAGTTCCAAAAAAATTCAAAGTTGAAAATATTATTCGGGCAGTTTTGAAAAATATTTATAGTTCAAATTCACGCACTACATTTCCTTCAAAAAAACCAATATGGATGGATTATAGTGAAACACACTACAAATTATTATTTATTTTTTAAAACAAATATTATTTAATTTAATCTCGATATATATAAATAAAATAATATTTTAAAAATAAAACAACAAAAAGAACTACCGCAGGTCCCTGTCATTTAAATGCGGACTTTTTTTAAAATAATGTAAACAAAAATTAAATGACAAAAATAATGCGTTCTTGGGAGGCTTTCAGAAATAATGTAAAACGCTGTTGCCAATAACGGACGGTAACAATAGTCCGCTTCTCTGTGCAGCGGACCATCAATTTAAAAACAAAAATTGGCTAGCGTCCGTTGCTTTAAGCAGCGGACTTTCAAATTTTTTTTAAAAAAATTTGAACAGTGCAGCGTACGGTCAGTATTTTATTTAAAAAGAATTATATAGCGTTCGTTGCTGCTGCTACACTCTTAGATATTTTTTAAAAAAAATTAATAAGTTGACGTGACGCTATGTGAAAACGGGCACTGTGTTTGTATCAAACATCTTTTGACACACTTTTATTCATTTTATCCAAATTCGACATCATCTTAAACTTCTACCTAGATAGGTCAGCGGACTGGTTATTTTGGTAGACCGGAAAATCACTAACCCAGAGCAATTGTTATGTACGGGCAGATATTTGGGTTTCTTTATTTCTTTTCTCTTTTGAGAAACTTACTCAGTTGATTAAAACCATATAATTCATTTCTCAGTTAAGTGAGGATGCCTGATAAAATATTTGGTGATGATGAAATTTAATTGAAAAGAAGAAATAAAAAAAACCTCATTTATAATTGAATTCAATTTATTTAACTACCCTTTATCAACATGCATGACAATCTTACCTGTGTAATTATCATTAATTGTAATAATCTTTTTCATAAAAAATATATAATTTTTGATTATTATAACAATTTCAGTCTAAATAATGCACTAGAAAATTCAGAATTTGATCAACGATAAGATCCACTAATGAACAATATTAGATAGATTGATATTGTTAGAGATCACTTTAAGGGCGTTTCTGCGAAATCCATTTCAGATTTTTCTTAATAGACCGCAAACAACTTTAAGAAAGAACTCAGAAAATCTATATTTACTACAGTGTTCGCATATATTAGATATATACTAGTTATCTTGGTCAAACCCGACCTCTATAATTAACAACAACTTACAATTAATAGCTTTCGAGAATAGTGAGAAGATAACTGACTACGATTGACACACATATTAATTTTTTTTCTTAATAAAATACTGACCGTCCGCTACTGAGAGTAGCGGACGCTGCACTGTTTTTTTTTAAAAAAAATTTTAAAATCCGCTGCTCAGAGAAGCGGACCATCGTTACCGTCCGCTATTGGCAATAGTATTTTACGATATTTCTGAAAGCCTCCCCAGATCGCATTATTTTTGTCATTTATTTTTTTTTACATTATTTTAAAAAAAGCCCCTTAAATGCAACATCCACGGGCACTGCAGTTTTTTTATTTTTAATAAATTTAAAAAAAAACCTAAAGTTGCAGCGTTCCCTGCAGCCAACAGCGGACGCTGCATTTAAATTGCAGCGTCAGCTGTTTGTGATAGAGGTTTGCAGTAGTTTTGCAAACCTGCACTATTTACATTAATTTTATAATTTGTTTTTATTTTTATTGTATTTTTTTTTAAAAAAACCCACTTTTTCATCGTTTCTGATCGCATCCGTTGGAAGAGTGAAAGGAAATTGTCTTTTCTTTCATTACCTGTACTATTAAAAAGGAGGGAGGTGTGAAAAGTTATTGTTTATTGTGGATCTTTTTTCAATATTTAAAAAATGACCTTGATTCATTTTCTATATTTTAGGGGTTCATATCTAATTATCAATACAATTTTGTTATAGATATTGGGACAGTGTCCCTAAAACATTATAATCTTACTTTATTTTTATTATTAATGAAAGCTATATTTATTAACGAACATATTTTCTTATAATTTATTGTCTTGAATATCATAGTAAAATCCCTAGTTCATTAGATGTGATCATAGTATATATAAGCGTATACAAGAGAATTATTATGGATAATAAACTTAATTAAATCCACGAAAAAACAAATTAAAGTATGAGATATTCATCAAGTAATGATATTTTTCAAAGTAATTAAAGTATAATAAACTTACATTAATAATATTTTCAATTCTCAATCTACTTAAAGCTTGAGATCATAAATAACATCAACTACTCGTACACGAAGAAAGTACGATAAGTACACAGTGTCCATTGCTCATATCAGAATAGAGGCTATATATACAAGAACTGATGAGGACGAGAAACAACAAGAAAAGTGACTCTCGGAAACTCTAGTGCACATACTGGGAGACTGCATGGGTGCACAAAGTGCAAATTCGTACGAAAAAAGAGAAATCAGATGTGTACCAACAAAGGTCGTCGTTATGAGTTGAATATAATATGATAGTTTGTGAGGTTACATGAGAGTTTACACCATAACAAAGTAAATCCTCTCACACACATGTACGATAGCCGAGTGAAACAGATTAGAAGAGTGAATGTCAAATATAAATGTTGTCTTCGCACAAAAACGTTAAACTTGATGTTGTAATCTTGACACAGAGACTTCACACAAGTGCGGACTGACGAGTCTCGAAGTTTTAGTTTGGGCATTGTGGTAAGTCCCAGCTAAGTGAGTTTAAACGATCTGATGTATGAATCAAAGTTTTCTAGCGAAGCCTCTAGTTTGGAAGAAGTGGATATGTAGAAGTGGTTCTTCGAACTTTCATAAACAAATCGCACGAGTATTTCTTTCTTTACAACTTTAATAGCATGCATATTTTAACTATTTTAATTTCAATTTTCAGAGAATATATCGAGTATTTTCTGCTTGGTATTTTAAACTAAACTCGATATAACTTTTAGTGCTAAAAAACCTTCAAGAACCATAGTTATTGCAACTCTTCTTTCTCGATCAAATCACGCAATGTTGGTCTTTAAAACATGCGATCTAATCTTTTTCGTTCCTAAAGTTAGATATCTTTTCGATGGTTTCTATTTGTGATCTCAATTTTTAAAAAACGTTTCAAAATCTTAAATATCTACAATTTTGGGTCTGATTCAACAGCTCAGATCGTGCTTCATATGTAGTTTATCCCGGACTCCTTCCTCCAAGCCGTGTCCCTAATCTGAAATTAGATAGCAAAGACGTGAACAGACCTACTCAATTAACTGAAATAACACTGACAGTAAGTTAAAACATCCTTTAAAAATCAGTCAGCTGATCTGTATATGGCTTTTACATAAATCTGGGCGTTACACTTTCTATTTTTAAAACGTGCGATCTGATCATTTTTCGTTCTTAAAGTTAGATATATTTTCGATGGCTTCTATTTTGTAATCTCAATTTTCGAAAAAGATTTCAATCTTAAGCCTGGACAATTTTGGGATTGAAGACTCTTTATTCAGCTATAAATATGAGGTCCTTTCTTCAATCAAATTGGCTCAAAAAAATTGTGTGAGACGCAATAACTATTTTAGTCCTCTCTATGTTTTCATGTGTTGAAAATAACGTAGAATATTTAGATTTCTAAGTTTGTGTTTGGAGTGCCCACAGATTGCATCAATTGAAGGGTAATGTTGAAAGATTGTGGCTTCTACAATTCGAAGGTACATGCAAATAACAAATAAGTGAGATGTCAGTCTTTCTAAATTTAAATTAATATTGATTTATACTCATATGCTCAATTTATAATTTTTGAAATTATTCATTTATAATTCAAGTTTTTTTACATTATATATTTATTTTGCCATATTGCTCGTCATTATAACCGGTTGTTCTTTGTCAGTATCTCAACCAAAGACTTGTCAATCAATTGAATAGACGATAAGTGAATGTAATTTATATTACTGAAAGTGATGTACTTTGTAGTTTATCGAATATAGTTATTATTACTTATTACCAAAATTTTAAATCACAAGGACCATTGTACTCTGAAATTAAAAGTTAATATTAATACATCATCATTATATTTAGGTTGTATTGCGTGTGATCTAAAAGTTCCTGTAACTCGATAAGATGTTTGGATCCACCCCATATAAATATTTTGTTGAATGAGACAAAAATACTATTTAATCAGTATCTACTATTATCTAGACATACATAGATCACCATTTATTTTCCCACTTATTATCGGCGTGATACCAATCCAACAACAATTATACAATATTACATGTTCTCACATACATAAATAATAATGTACATATATATATATAAATGATTGATACAGTGGGTACCAATAGTGGGCATCAGGCTGACGTGACACTTTCTGGTGCTGTCACGTCAGCCTGGTGTCCACATATGTGTCCATTCTATCAAATTCGTATATATATGTATATATATATATAAAGTATACTGTGAAACCATGTTAGTTGCAGTTGGGCTTCGGTTGAAAGCCCCAATAGACATTGGGCCTCCGTTGAAACCGCAATGATTCTCCAAACATGCATATATACCCGGTCCTTCTTCTTCTTCTTCTTCCTCGATTTGTATTGCTCCAAGAATTTGGAAACTCCGGTCGCGAACAGGATTCTAGAAGTCGGTGTTCATAGTTTCAGACAACATCTAAGGTATTATACCTTTAGAACAACAAAATTTGGTGGAGTTGTTATTGGTGTCGGTCACCTGTAGTTCTGTATTTTCTATGACTTTCTCCATTTTTCCAATTTCATTTGTTTTGTTTTCTACGTCCCTTTTAAAACTTCAAAGTTTCGGCCATGGTTATTGGGATGTGCTTTGGACTTCTCAACAAATATATATCTTCCCTCCTCCTTTTCCCGGATCCCTATAACGTATAAACTCTCTGTTTCTCTCTGGAGGTCTTGTTACCTTGAGCCCTAATCAGTTTTGACAACTCTGGCGACGAATTCTGTGGATTTTAATTTGTTCGTTATGTGCATGGAATAAAAAAAGTTTTCCGGTTCAGATTTTTAATATTCTGACATTTATTTTTACTGGTATTGTCTTCTCGTATTTCATCTGATTCATTAAACCCTATTAAGGTTTCTTCTTTGACTGAGAATTCTCCATACTTGCGGAAGAATCGCTGGTTTTCCAATATATATTACATCCCCTTGTCCTGCATTCACTACTGTACTGCTGCTGCCAGTCCTTTTGCTCCAGCTAATCTTTTGAACAAACTCATGCATTAGCATGCTGAGTAATGGTATAATTTTCATGATGTGGAATGTTTCTCCTTGTATCTTCTCTAGGAACCCACTATTGTTCTCACGCATTTCACAACATAACAAACTAAATTTTGGACCTGGTTAGATTGCAAACGATGAAAACAAGCTAGAAGAATCTTAATTCTAAAACTATGGAGCACATGTAGTCGTGACTATATGTATATTGCTGATTGGATGAATCCCGCCTAGATACGCATTTTCCTTATTTGAAAGAATCTGGGTCGATACACATTTTCCTTATTTAGCGAGAGGATCCCGAGGATCGCGAAGATATTCGTCAAGATATTCTCGTCCACCGCCTTAGCCCCTCTATAAATACCAGGTATGCTCCCTCATTATATACACACGCATTCTTGCACACTTTTGCACTCAGTATATACTTGCTCATTTTTTCTCACGCGCACTGCCTGACTTAAGCATCGGAGGGGCTTCGCCGGAGCACTTTCGACGCCCTCTGACCGGTTATTTGTGGTTGCAGACATCAAGGAGAAGCACAATCCAGTCCCCTGTCGCCCGACGTTCCCGAGCTCCTCGACGTGGTGGTATCAACTCGTCGGCTGAGATAATTTGACTACACCATATTTATTAGATTATGCTGTAATACAAGGCACAAGCCTATATTGGTGAGTCAGACTCAAATATATCAATCGATACGATCCACTATGGCACACCAACCCTTACTGAGTTTGGTCTCACTATTTCTTCTTGCCGCACTCTTATATGTAAATGAGCTCATTACAAATCGAACAAGTGAAAGGGACAAACAAATAGAGCTAGTTTACCTTAGTTAAAGTCGGCTTTTCATCGTATTGTTTTGTATTACAAATATAACTTCCACTTTCATTAATAACATCCTCTTGGATGAATGTTGATTATTAATTCATGGAGTATGAGTTTTAAAAATGTTATTATTGTTATATATATTACTGCTACTACAACAACAACAAGTACTACTACTATCACTACTGCTACTACTGTAAAGGATTTCTAGTTACACTAACTTAATTTTAGTTTTGGTATTATGATACAATATTAAGCTATAAAATAAATGTTGGAAGTTAAGAATATTGAAGGATTTAGGTGACAATAAAAATAAACCACGATGGACTCGAATCAATTTTCACTTAAAGCAATCATTCTTATATTTCATTTATGTTTCGTAGAAGTTCTTAATTTTTCAAAGCGTCTTATTTAGAATTACATATATGATTTTTCTGAGAATATTCGAATTTTCATTATAAATATTAATTTAGTTTATGTATTAATTATAAACATCTATAAGAACATTAGAATGAATATCTTTATATGAATATGATAGCTTTTCGGGTTTACATTTCTTCTTATTTGTTTTGAAACTTAACAAAAACTGTTAATTATTTATATCTTATATGAACATGGTATTTTGGTTTTATTTAATTTTCAATTTTATATATTTTTTATATAAATACTTTGATATATATCTCTAATATTTATAGAGTACACGTGCTATATATATATATATATAACACAAAACGAAAAGCTATGATAAAAACATTTCATCTCGCCAAATCCATTTACACCAGCGTTTGTGTCCAAACGAGCACACTCATCTGACTTCTCAAACGAGGCATTCCTTTCTTTCAGTCATTGATCTTCTCATAATAATTAATGGCACTGCTGGACTGATCATCGATGCTGACATATTTGTTGACGACACCCAATAAGATTCTTCATGAAATCAGGGAATTGATCGTACATAAAATATTCATTTCCCTTTTCTCATATAATACTTAAAACAATTAAATTGATTATTCCTTTCGGGTATATGTAAATCATTTTCGAACAATAATGGAGAGGCCACTGTGTTCGAGCAGTGCGTTGGTCTTGTCGAGAAGGCAGCACCCTATTGGTTCCTCTGTTTTAACTTGCGGTTGTATTTCAAGAACTTTGAGTGATTCATCGAGAAACCTCACTTTTCTGTGTTGGTTTAGTTTAGAATCCCGTTTTACTGTTAAAGCAGTTGCAAGAGGGCATTTTTTTAGCTCAATCAGGTCAGTTCAATATGGCTCCTTTCCGCTTACATTGTTTTATAGAGTTTCTTTTGCTTCAGCTATTTGTCATGAGATGAACTAGAAAGAAAAATGCGTGATTTATTATAGGCTAGTTGATTGGCGATTGAGTCCTTGTTTTTTTTTCCATTATGGTATTTCTATTTAACAGACATGTAGAGCATTTATTTTACTGATTCTTGGTTTACTTCTTTGTCCTGTTGTTGATCATTTATGAAGTTGCATGATCTGGGGAAGATTCTTGATGTGGTTATTTGGCATATAGAAAGGAGAGCGTTGAAAGGAGGTTAATTCATCAAAGATCATTTAGTGTATCCATGATGACGGGATGTGAAGGGGCATCGCTGAATTCAAATGTCCGATCAGGAAAAATGATTTATGAACCAATTCTTGGTGAAGGGGTGTTCCGATTCGACTGTTCGGAAGATGACAGAAATGCAGCGTTTCCCAGTATTTCGTTTGACAATCCTAAAGTTAGGGATACACCACTCATGGATGTTCGTCAAATTCCAGCCTACATTCCCACTTTTGAATGTGTAATGGGACAACAGATTGTCAGTATTGAGGTATGATCGATAGTCATCTATCATCCACATCTTTCTGATAGATAACTTGAATACCTTCTGTTTGATTAGAGTACATATTTTTAATACATTTATGGGATTCAATCTTACTGTAATATAGTTTCCTCCAAGCACCTCGTTTTATGGAACTGGAGAAGTTAGTGGACAGCTAGAACGTACGGGGAAGAGAGTAAGCTTATTCATCCATTCAATTTATTATCTTTTGTGGTTATTTAAGGAGCTATGTTACTTAAGGAGGTATGTTCAATTTTGGATGTCAATATCTAATTCTTTACATAAACTAATTGAATGCAAGATAGATATTCACATGGAACACCGATGCTTATGGCTATGGTCCAGAAACTTGTTCCTTGTATCAATCACACCCCTGGGTTCTAGCAGTTCTTTCTAATGGAGAGGCAGTAGGTGTTCTTGCGGATACAACAAGACGTTGCGAGGTACTTGTGAGTTTCTGGCTCTTTTGTGAAGTTTCTTGACCCGGTTAAAAAGTTGTTTCGATGATTTTTTTTGGACAGATTGATTTGCAGAAGGAACTGAACATAAAGTTCATTTCTTCATCCTCCTATCCTGTCATCACGTTTGGTCCATTTACTTCACCAACAGACGTTCTAGCATCCTTTTCACGAGCAACTGGTAATTTGCTATCCAGAAATTGGTCTTACTGTATACTTCCTTGCAATAAATTCTTTGCCACGCCCTCCATCAGCACGTGTCATTTTCTTGTGACATTTTTAATGATGTAGAGATGCCTTTTGGAAAAGTTGTCCTTATATATTCATCTATATGTATGGAAGTATTGTTGGGAAAACTAACAATATATCAGCACCTCCTGTATCTCAGGCTCTTAGCTTTCTGCCAAATGAGTATGCACTATAAAGCGTACTTTCTACCAAATGAGTATGCACTATAAAGCGTATCTGCTGAGTAATTAAAAGTTCTTGAGAATAGGTCCTATTTTTGTCACGTAACAGTTGCCACTTCTTTAGCAGTCCTTGCTTTCATCATTGAATGCAATTGATTTGCTTGTTTGCCATTTTGCCTACAGGAACTGTATTTATGCCCCCAAAATGGTCCTTGGGATATCATCAATGTCGTTGGAGCTATAATTCTGATACGCGAGTTCGCCAGGTTGACCATATATATACCTTGCCATTAATTTAATAGTTTATATTATCTATTTATGTTCATGCCTCTGTTGTTTGTGAATTCTGAATTCAATAGCTCTTACTTTGGTATGCAAGTCCCAAATTAATCAATTTCCTTTTTTCCCAGGTCACATTTAAAATATTTGTCTATATAGAAGTGAATGCAATTTTGATGTAGACCTACAAATGTTTCTGTTAGTCAGCGTACTGGATTTGTCAGTTTTTGGAATTTTATTTTTTTGAACTTTGGTTTTGCGTTCACATTGCAGATAGCAAAGACGTTCAGAGAAAAAGGTATACCCTGTGACGTGATATGGATGGACATAGATTACATGGATGGTTTTCGCTGTTTCACTTTTGATCAGGCATGATTTTTCCTATCAATTCTTTATCGTGACAATCTTGGTAAGGTTCTATTGTGATGTACCGGATTTTTAACAATGCTAATTGTGGTTGATCAGCGCAAACAACATTTTAGGTTCTTTAATAAAGTATGCAGCTCCTGTAACAATCTTCTTAGCACGTGGCTTCACCAATGTTGTGTGCCACTGCCCGATTTTATGCTTCTGAATTGTTTCTTGTGCAATAGGTTGTATCTCAACGCGCCAGCTGAGCAAATTATCCCAAGCATAGGTGTAATATCAAGATATCGAGCTTTAATGTCATATATTTAGCCTGCCTAAGTTAGTCATGGAGTTGAGTAGCCATACAATGAGTAGATTACTTACTATGTCCCATTTGTAAACCTTTGGATCTTTATGCTGGGAGGTCTTCATCTCCCCCTTCTCCAAAAGGAAGACCATTAGTGATTGGTACCACTGCAAATGACCTTCGCCGTTTCATTTAGTACTTGTTATGGCAAATGAGGTGTTATTGACGGCTTCTACCCTGTTCGAGATATCTTCCAGAGACAAACAACTCTTCGCAGCAGTCATGGAATTGTTTTAGCTGTAGATGATCAGAACCTGTCTCTGGTTCTGAGGATAATTTTATTGAATGAGAAATTTCTCTAGTATTCAAAACCTGAGGTTACAACAATATATATAATTTAAGGCTACTCCCCTGTTAGTGGAACTACTGACAGCTTATGCTTCCTAGCTATTATAACGAAACAAAAAAACAATGTGTATGATTTTATTCTACATTTTCAACAGGCACTTTTGGGAAAAAGACCATAGACATTTCAGTGATTGATATGTGCTTCACTGCCACATGCTTTTTGTTAGTCAATGTCTGTTTTGAATTATTTATCCCCATAATCAATGGTATATTGATTTCCCAGGATCGATTCCCGGATCCAAAGTCTCTAGTAGAAGATCTTCATCAATATGGCTTCAAAGCTATATGGATGCTTGATCCAGGGATAAAAAACGAAAAGGGCTATTTTGTTTGTGACAGTGGTTCCGAAAGCGATATCTGGATTCAAGCTGCTGATGGAAAACCTTTTGTAGGTAACTCGATTTGAACCTCAAACACCCTATGCATAATTTTCAAATAAGAAACCATGATCAAGAAGAAAAGGAAACTTGTAATTGTTCAAGTGAAACTTGGAAACTTTAGTTACTTTAGTATCAGAGACTTTTTTTTCCTTCATAATTTCTCTCAGACTTCTCTTTATTCATGTTACTATCTGTATTCCTTCTACCTTTAGGGGAAGTGTGGCCAGGCCCTTGTGTATTTCCCGATTTCACACAACGAAGAGCCCGTTCTTGGTGGGCCAATCTTGTCAAAGACTTTATTTCTAATGGGGTGGATGGCATATGGAATGATATGAATGAACCAGCTGTTTTCAAGGTGAGGTTTAGAGGTTTCTGGGAGCATGAGATTTCCTATTCTGTTACATTTTACAGCCTTAGTTTTTAACAGACTGCAACAAAGACAATGCCAGATACCAATATTCATAGGGGAGATGCAGAACTTGGAGGTTGTCAGAACCATTCATACTATCACAATGTAATACATTTTTGTTGTTATTCTATATCGTATAAAGAATGACTTTAATAATGGAAACTAAAACAATTGATATTTTTTGTTCACATGAAGGCACTGATTAAATTAATTAAGTGCCGAAAATCAGACCCCTTGTGACTTACAGTTATTCTTTGCTTACTCGTCTCAGGTTTATGGTATGCTGATGGCAAGATCAACATACAAAGGCATGAAACTAGCTAATGAACAAAAACGTCCCTTTGTTCTTACACGAGCGGGATTTGTGGGTAGCCAAAGATATGCTGCAACATGGACAGGAGATAATCTTTCTACTTGGGAGCATTTGCACATGAGCGTATCGATGGTTCTTCAATTAGTAAGTTGCAAACTGGCAGGTTTTGCAATACTGAACATATAGTCCTTAATAAAAGATATTGTTCAACTCCATTCTATCTACAATCAACTACTGTAATGAAAACAAGCTTGTGTCCAGGGTCTTAGTGGTCAACCACTCTCCGGGCCAGATATTTGTGGATTTGCTGGTAATGCAACACCAAAATTGTTCGGGAAGTGGATGGGAGTAGGGTCCATGTTTCCTTTCTGTCGTGGACATTCTGAAACTGGGACAGCTGATCATGAACCCTGGTCTTTTGGGGAAGAGGTTGACCTTCTTGTTTTATTGGTTTATGCTACAATGATTTTAAATGATCATGTCTGCAGAGATTTATTCTTTAGATAGGGTGAATTCAACCGCGAATACTGAACTGAAGAAAATCGACATTTTTAGCCAAGTTGATGTTCTTATATCCATATGAAATTAATTTATCAGCCCGAACGGATGACAAAATTCTTTATCTTCTCCATCATAGTATATTTTCTTTCACTAGCATGTTTCGACGGCTAATATTAAGTCATGTAATTTTTATTGCATGATGATGATATCCATGATATCTCATTTTTCCCGTTTTCTTGCTTTCTTATGTACCATCTCTTATAGTGCGAAGAGGTTTGTCGACGGGCATTAAGGAGGCGATATCGACTTATACCGCACATTTATACACTGTTTTACATTGCCCATACTAGGGGTATTCCAGTTGTGACTCCCACATTTTTCTCAGGTGCGCTTTTTTTTTTTTTAATAAAAACATGTGTTTATTATACATAAATTAAATTTAATCTGGATTATAATAGATTCCATATTTTGGTATTTTCAAATATTTGCAGACCTCAAAAATTTGGAGTTGAGAGATCAAGAAGATTCGTTTCTGTTGGGTCCACTTCTCATCTATGCAAGGTTATTATCGTTTTCTGGAGATAGAGCTTTAGATTTTTCAAGATTTAATATAGGTCTGCATGTTAGTATCTCCACTACACTTGAAAGACTTGGTGCCACCTCCTAAACTCATTTCTCATCAGTATAAGGAATGGTAGAATGGATAACATAGACCATAGCCACGTTTCTGGTTGCGAGTAGAAAGATATCTATCAACTTTGAGAAATTGTTCTCATTGCAGCACGGGACGAGATCAGGAGTTGTATCAAATGCAGCACGAGTTGCCTAAAGGCATCTGGTTGAGTTTTGATTTTGAAGATTCCCATCCAGTAACTATTCCTTTCAACTTCATCAAACTTTCTTGTTCTCTATTTTTTAAAAATCTCTACTAGCCAATATTTGTGACCTTCTCCACATTTCCCTCAATCTTGGCTTACCTAGGATCTGCCTGCACTGTATTTAAAAGGTGGATCAATCATTCCTTTGGCTCCTCTTTATCAACATGTTGGTGAAGCTAATTATACAGACGATTTAATACTACTTGTTGCTTTAGATGAATATGGTAATATTTCTGATTACGCATTTTAGTGACACTGCAAAATGTTTTATAACATAAGTAGAATTGATCGATTGCGTCTGTATTCGATTGAGTAAATTGCAGGTAATGCCCAAGGTTCTCTCTTTGAAGATGCTGGAGATGGATATGACTATGCTAATGGAGGATATCTTATGACAACATATGTTGCTGCATGTCACTCTTCCGTGGTCACAGTGAAGGTATTAAAGACTGAAGGTATGTGGAAGCGACCAAAACGACGCTTACATGTGAAACTGCTGCTTGGCAAATGGGCGATGGTATGCAACTTCTTTTCCATGGATTTTGAGCAGTGTGTTACTCTATTTCTTTATAAGATTTATGTTCTCTTTATTTCATATGGAATTCACTGGTGTTTTGATTTATGGTCATATCATACAGATTGATTCATGGGGTACAGATGGAGAGATTCTTGAAATCCCAATGCCTTCAGAAACTGAAATATCAGATTTAGTCTTAGCCAGTGAAAAACAATTTCAAATTCGTATAGGTAACCGTTCTTAGTATCTTTCTTTCATATTATTTTCTTTTAGTTATCCTCTATTTTTTATTTATCCTATGTCCAGCGATTCCTAAGCAAATGGTGCTGCATTTTCATTGAAAAATATAAACGAGTCTCACAATTTTGCAGAAACCGAGAACCATATTCCGGATGTGGATACTGTTTCTGAACACAAGGACACGGAATTTTCATTTACCCCTGTAGAAATAAAAAGCCGGGATTGGAGTATAAAAGTAGTACCAGGGATTGGTGGTAGAATTATTTCTATGGAGCATCTTCCCTCAGGTACTTCTTAACATACACTCTTGTAACGTTAGGCTCATATAGTTACTTTGAAGGTTTTGTTTTGCTTCAACTTTGAACTATGTGGAAAAATGGAAATACTATCTTCTATTTCTAGAGGATAATTATTCTAGATTTGTTACCTTGTTTTGTATTGTGTATTTTAGGAAACATAATATTCTAGCTCTAGAATTAGGTTTGGTTTTTTGTATATATTCTGACTTTGTTCTTTAGTGTATCAAGCAAGAAATAATAGTTCTTTCTTCAAATCGTATTCATCTTTTCAACATGGTATCAGAGCTTTAGGCCGTATCTTTGCTCCCCAGAAAGTGTGTCGCACATCTCTTCCTACAGGCTGTCACCTGTGGACGACCAAGTCTGCTGCCGAAGTGCACTGTGTTAGTCTGCGTAGCGGGGCAATTATCTCTGTGAACCTGAAGTGTCGCCAGGATGTCTGAATTAAAGGACAATACCTCTCGGGTTCCAGACCAGAAGTTTCCTGAAGTGTATACCGTGAGCCCAAATGGGCTGGAACACTCATATGTCCATATTACCATTCATAAATTGAATGGTAAGAATTTTTTAGAATGGGCACAGTCCATCAAATTGATTATCGAAGGTAGAGGAAGGCTTGGGTACTTAACTGGAGACACCCGAGAGCCAGAAAAAGGTGATCCGAAGTGGAGTTCATGGAAATCAGAAAACTCAATGGTTATGGCATGGCTGATCAACTCCATGGAACCATCAATCGGGAGGACATATCTGTTTCTGCCTACTGCTAAAGACATATGGGAAGTTGTGAGAGAGACTTATTCTGATCTAGAGAACTCCTCACAGATCTATGATCTTAAGACCCGGTTGTGGAATTCTAAACAGGGAGAAAAGAGTGTGATTGAGTACTACAATGAGATGCGTGCTCTATGGCAGGAACTCGACCTGTGTTATGAAGATGACTGGGAGTGCAAGAATGACAGCGTTAAGTATCATAAACGCATGGAAATTGATCGGGTCTTTGTGTTCTTGGCTGGTCTCAATCGAGAATTGGATGAAGTCCGGGGCAGAATCCTGGGGAGGAGACCACTGCCATCCCTTGGAGAGGTGTTCGCAGAAATACGGCGAGGGGAAGGCCGAAGACGTGTTATGCTAAAAGAAAAGCCTCCAACAGTCCCTGAAACTTCAGCATTAGTTTCTCGAAATCCTGGCAAATTTCTCAACACCCAGCCTCGCTCAGGTATGAAAGGGGAAGGAGTTAAGTGTGAACACTGCAGCAAGCCAAATCACACCAACGAGACCTGCTGGGACTTGCATGGGAAACCACCAAATTGGAAGCTGAGATTTCCCAGGCCAAAGGGCCGTGAACCTAGAGCTAATCAATCTGGAATTGAGGAAGAAGCTGGAGTTTTTTCAGGGACACCTGCTTTCAGTAAAGAACAGTTGGGCCAACTGTTTAAATTGTTCCAATCCACCCAGTTCACCACCAGCGCTCCTGCTACGTCTTCTAGCTCTCTAGCCCAACAAGGTCATAATCCTCATCCTTCTGCCTTTAACTCTATCTCTCCTGCTCTTCATTGGATTGTGGACTCTGGGGCTACTGATCACATGACCGGTTCCTCTAGTCTCTTTCTCTCTTATTCTCCTTGTGCAGGAAACAAGAAAATCAGGATTGCCGATGGCTCCCTATCTCCAATGGCTGGAAAAGGGTCCATCGCTGTCTCAAAAACCTTGACTCTTCACAATGTCCTCCACGTCCCAAACCTTTCTTGTAACTTACTTTCAGTCAGTCAATTAATTCGAGATGTCCACTGTCGTGTTAACTTTTTCCTTGATCATTGTCAATTTCAGGACTCGGACTCGGGGACGATGATTGGCAGTGCTAGAGAGAAGGGGGGTCTTTACTACTTTGAGCCAACTCACTCTCTTGGACAAGCTCAACACTCCAGCTTAGAACTCAACCCAAGTACTGATAATATCATGTTACTTCATCGTAGACTAGGACATCCGAGTCTGTCTTACCTAAAACAAATGTTTCCGTCTTTAATTAAGAGTACAAATCTTGTGGAACTCAATTGTGAAGCATGTCAGTTTGCTAAACATCATAAAACTTCATTTCCTAGTCAATCTTATAAAGCATCCACACCTTTTTCCCTTGTTCATAGCGATGTCTGGGGACCATTTAATATCCATACTATCTCTGGAAAAAAATGGTTTGTCACATTTATTGATGATCATACTCGTATGTCTTGGGTATATCTACTTGGAGATAAATCAGAAGTTGCCCCTACATTCAAAAACTTCTTCTATATGGTTCAAACCCAATTTCAAACAAACATAAAAGTACTTCGTAGTGACAATGGGAAAGAGTACTTTAATCAACTTCTCGGGGAGTTTTTCCAAACACATGGTGTTATTCATCAAAGCTCATGTGTCCAAACTCCCCAACAAAATGATGTAGCCGAAAGAAAAAATCGTCACCTTCTCGAAGTGGCTAGATCCCTCATGTTCACCACTAGCGTACCCAAATACCTGTGGGGAGAAGCCATTCTAACAGCAACTTACCTCATTAGTAGAATGCCTTCGAGGATTTTAAACTTCAAATCACCTAGTCTGTTATTTCATGAGTGCTTTCCGACCTCCCACTTAATATCTGAGTTACAGCCTCGTGTTTTTGGATGTACTGTCTTTGTTCACAAACGTGATCGAGATAAGTTGGAACCCCGGGCTATAAAATGTGTGTTTGTTGGTTACTCTCCTTCACAGAAGGGCTATAAGTGTTTTGATCCCCAAACTAGGCGGTTCTTTGTTACTATGGATGCTACTTTCTTTGAGTCTGAAGCCTATTTCTCTGGGGGACAGACTCCTCTTGAGGATTCGTTTCTACAATCTGTTCCTCAACAGCATAATAGGTCCGAAGTCCCTGTAGATTTCAACACTAGTCTTGAACCTACATCTGATGAACCTACACCTGTCGAGCAAGAAAACATTCCTGAAAACAACACAGGGAAAAGGTTTGATCATGTCTATGTGAGAAGAAATACTCAAAAGAGGACAGATCCCTTGACTCCGCACGACCAAGATTCAGAACCAAGAAACGAGCCTGTTGCTCCAGCCACTCTTAGTCCAGGTATTGAATCTGATATATTCCTGCACAACACAGAGTCACACACTTCTGCTGGTATTCCCATTGCCCTGAGAAAAGGGACGAGATCCTGCACCCAACATCCCCTGTCTAACCACATCTCTTACCACAATATCACTAAATCCTACTCTGGCTTCATATCTCAGTTACATAGTGTCGAAATTCCTAAGTCTATACAGGAGGCCCTAGCTGTTCCCCATTGGAAGGAGGCTGTCCTTGAGGAGATGAAGGCGCTGGTGAAGAACAAAACCTGGGAGGTAATGCCTCTGCCGAAAAATAAAAAAACAGTGGGTTGTAGATGGGTTTTCAACGTGAAGCTCAACTCTGATGGGTCCCTGGAGAGGTATAAGGCCAGACTTGTGGCCAGAGGGTATACACAAACCTATGGGATTGATTATCAGGAGACATTCGCTCCAGTGGCGAAATTGAACACTATCAGAATTCTGCTATCAATTGCTGCAAACCTTGAGTGGCCTCTACACCAGCTGGATGTGAAGAATGCCTTCCTCAATGGTGAATTGGAAGAGGAGGTGTTCATGGATGCCCCTCCAGGATTTGAGAATCACTTTGGAGGAAATGTCTGTAGGCTGCACAAATCCCTCTATGGATTGAAACAGTCCCCTAGAGCTTGGTTTGAGAAGTTCTCGAAATCTGTCAAGAATCAAGGCTACACACAAGGACAGTCGGACCACACAATGTTCATCAAACCGTCTGGAACGGGTAAAGTGGCAGTCCTGATTGTGTATGTGGACGACATCATCATTTCAGGGAACGATGAAGAGGAAATACACAGACTAAAGAAGTGCTTATCCTCTGAATTTGAAGTCAAAGACTTAGGACCACTACGTTACTTTCTGGGCATGGAAGTAGCAAGATCGAAGAAGGGAATCTATGTGTCACAAAGGAAGTATATACTGGACCTCCTTAAAGACACAGGAATGACAGGTTGTAGACCAAGTGACACACCAATCGATCCCAACCTCAAATTGGGAGATATAACTCAAGGGACACCAGTGGATGTGGGGAGATATCAACGACTAGTGCGAAAATTTATTTATCTTTCCCATACTCGCCCAGATATTGCTTTCGCAGTAAGTATGGTAAGTCAATTCATGCACTCTCCTTACGAGGAACATTTGAACGCCGTTTACAAGATCCTCAGGTATTTGAAGAATACTCCGGGGAAAGGGCTGTTGTTTAAACGGTGTAGTGTGAGGAATATAGAAGGCTTTACAGATGCTGATTGGGCAGGATCAGTCACTGATAGAAGATCAACCTCGGGGTACTGCATTTTCTTATGGGGGAACTTGGTTACTTGGCGAAGTAAGAAGCAAAATGTTGTGGCTAGAAGTAGTGCAGAAGCTGAGTTAAGAGCTGTAGCTAATGGAGTTTGTGAATTACTATGGGTTCGAAGAGTGCTTAAAGAACTACAGTTAGAATTTGAAGCTCCTATGAAGCTGTTTTGCGATAACAAGTCAGCCATCAACATTGCAAATAATCCTGTACAACATGACAGGACTAAACACATTGAGATTGATAGACACTTCATCAAGGAAAAGCTGGAGGATGGTTCGATTTGCATGCCATATGTGCCCTCAGAACAACAGATCGCAGATGGCTTTACAAAGGGGAATTTCCGACCAAAGTTTGAAGACTTTACAAGCAAGTTGGGCATGGTGGATATATTTGCACCAACTTGAGGGGGAGTGTGGAAAAATGGAAATAATATCTTCTATTTCTAGAGGATAATTATTCTAGATTTGTTACCTTGTTTTGTATTGTGTATTTTAGGAAACATAATATTCTAGCTCTAGAATTAGGTTTGGTTTTTTGTATATATTCTGACTTTGTTCTTTAGTGTATCAAGCAAGAAATAATAGTTCTTTCTTCAAATCGTATTCATCTTTTCAACAAACTATCTTTCAACATTTTGTGGAACTTAATGCTTTTTCATGCCTTTACCTGCTGTGCATGTAAACTCTTAAATGCTTATTTGAATGATGCTACCGCTTCATAGCTACCTCTTTTTTCTTGTATGTGGTAGAAACTCAATGGCTTCATAGTCAAGTTGGTGCTGGTGGCTATGAAGAGTATAGTGGGGTGGAATTCCGATCTGCGGGGTGCTTGGAGGAGTATTCTGTCATTGAGTAAGCATAGTAATCACTAAATAATTACTTTCTCATTGTTGCGATATTGGTTTTTTGTTGCATATGAGTGGAAACCTCAGCAAAACTTGTGAAATTTTCAAACTTGTACAGACAGACACGTGAACTTAGTTTCGGATCACACATTTTGTGCCGTGAACATGTTCAGGAGCTCATATGACAAGCTTGGGTTGCTAACCCGAGCTCATCGAGTTTTTGAATAACTAAAATTAAACTCGAGCTCAATATACCTTAAGAATGATTGAGTTTGCGCCAAACTGGTATGACTCAATCTAACCCTCGTTCCTAGACTCGTAGCTGTCCATTTGGGAGTGATAAAGTGGCAACTTTGTTCCAACCAACTCCATATGTTAAATTAACAGCATTCAGTTTTAGCATGTCTCGGATAATCTCACTCAAGTTTACTCATTCTCACCATTCACCAATTCATTAATAAAGAACGACTGAAATATATGTTTAGACAATGGGAGACTTCAGAAGCCTACAAGCAAAAAATGGTAATGCTTGATTTTTTACTGCTGCATACTGCCACTTTTTGCATGTGCAGAATGGCCCTGGAGCAGGGAGGAGAAAAGGAGTTGCTGAAGTTAGAGGGTGATATTGGAGGTGGATTGATTCTTGAGAGGGAGATATATTTAACGAGAGATGACCCGAAAGTACTCAGAATTGATTCTGGCATCATTGCTCGTGAAGTTGGTGCTGGTTCTGGTGGATTCTCAAGGTTAACCGATAAAATACACTCTCTCTATCAATTTTTAGTTTCTTTACTGCTGAATATTGTGTATCGTATTTCAGGCTTGTGTGCTTACGAGTGCACCCTACATTCAACTTATTACACCCTACCGAATCATATGTATCATTTACGTCCATTGATGGGTCCAAACACGAGGTCTGGCCAAAATCTAGTGAAATGTTTTTTGAAGGGAGTCTTCGGCCAAATGGTAACTTGCCTGCTTTTTTGCAGGCCGTTGAACAATATTATGTTTACCTTTTTATGCAGATCATCATTTTAGCAGTTTCCATTGTTAAATACTTGTGTTTTCTTTCCAGGTGAATGGATGCTTGTCGATAAAAATCTTGGCTTATGTCTGGTTAACAGGTTCAATATCAGTCAGGTTTATAAATGTCTCATTCGTTGGGGCACAGGGACCGTAAATTTAGAGTTATGGTCAGAAGACAGGCCCGTTTCGAAGGAATCCCCTCTTCAAGTATCTCATGAATACGAAGTAAAAGGATTATCGTAATCGTCTAATGTCGAGATTTGTTACCAAATAAAGATCGAATGAACCAGCAACCATGGAGTAGATTGTGTTGCAGATGGGAGACTTTTGATGTTTTTGTTGCGTTTCTCATTTGGTCATCAGTCGATACTGGTTAGCGATCCTGTTGAAACGGAGGATGTTTATCTATAAGAATATAATGGAATAAAATCTACATGTGTATTGTGGTTCTTCAAGTTGTCCACATTTATGTCTTAATGTTATCTCTGTTGTTTCTGGGTGGACTCTATTTACTCTATTCTTAATCCCTTTTTTGGTCCGGGATGGTCAAATCTATCGCATCACTTCTATGATAGATGCTGATTCTTGACGTTTAATCATCTTCTTATTATGCCATTTTTCCTCCCTTAATGCGCACAATTACCCGAATTTTTGTAAAACTGAAAGATATGTTTCTGTATGATTATCATCCAAAACTCGTGTCAACGTTTAGAATTGATAATTTTCTTGATATATATATCTAACAATACTGTGACGAAACAATATAAAATTACATACAGATCCATTATAATTAAATTGACAAAATTTGTCCCGAATCCATAAGCCATCAGAGACCAACTTTCCCATTCCTATATATATCTCTTGAATCAAAGTTCCACTGGCAAGTGCAAGAAACGAACTTCACAAGTAGTCACACGGCCTGCCTGGATTTCTTGATTCACAATGAGTGATACGGACACATTCCACCATGATTCCAGCACTTCAAAAGGGCCATCTCCAATAATCCCACTTCTTCTCGTCGTCGCACTAGGTCTTCTCCTCCGGGGCAACTCCTCTGCAATCAATCTCAACCTCCCGTTAGTCTCCAACTCAGAAAACGCGATCTTTACGGGTGTGATATTTATACCTATTGTGTTGCTTCTGGCGTTCTATTCTACCAATCATTCGATTATATTACCTCTGGTGCTGGTACTTGTCTCCTATACGGTCACGACAATGCTTCTTGGACCCCTTGTCTTGATCTTGATCATATGTTTGGCAACTACGGCTTATTTGCCTTCTTTAAAATGTAACGGAGAAGAGCTTGGATGGGCATGTTTGCTGGTTTTCTTCTTCTTTTTGCTCCATTGGGTGGTATCCGATGATTCAAGGCAATCGGGGACCTTGGTGTTGGCTATAATGGTCGGTGTCTACATTCATTTTACCAATTAATCGAGGGAAACACTGGCCGAAATATAACAAGACTTCCGATATCGTTACCAGTCATTCTATCATTGAGATATTTTGAACAGTTCAGTGATCTTATATGTTGAACCCTTGCAATAACATGCTTAAAACTGAAAAGTAAGGCTTATGAGTTATGATTCAAAAAGTTCTTATTGTAAACTCAACACAAATGCCATTAGGTTTCAACTCGACACATTTCTTGTTTCTTGCTCCAATCATCCACTATAAATTATTATTACCATCACATCTTTTTTTGCTATTATGGCAATCTAAACCTATTTTATTTCATGTATAATTTCAAAACATAACAAATTTTGTCTATTAAGATCCTTCAAATTCACCCCATCTCCAATTAGTGGCTTAAAGCCAGTGTCCAAGTGTAACGAGCGTGCTCTTTTACAGTGCTTACTAAATCAAGATTAATCCCTCAAAGTTTGGAACAAAACGCTCTTGATTCCTCATACACAAGAAACACGAGCCAGATAACATTAAAAAATCAAAAATCAATGTCTAACCATTTACTATAATAAACACAACTACTTGGGGTAATCAGGCCTTCGGATGTACAGAGACTAATTCGGGGACAAGCACCACAAGGAGTTGAAGCAAATGCACCAACCTTTGCGCCTTTGGCGATCCCCGCAACACTGGCAGTTCGGTAGCAAATCGTCCCAATAGGTATCGAATGATAATCACCCAATCCAGTGCTCTTCACCTCTATGATCTGATCATCCAAAACCATGGAATTCAGTATCTCGGAAACTTGTTGAGCAGAGACTTCGAAATTCACCACTCCGCTCCTCTTCAACTCATTCTGCACCCCTTGCAAGGTAGCAACCCTCTGAGCCATCATGTACTTTAGGCACAGACGTTGGAGTGCGTTAATAAGTTCTTTGTCGAGGTTCCCATTTGTGTACCACTCGCCTCCGGTTATCTCCTTCGAAGGCTCGAATTCGACGGCCATGTAGTGTTTCTTGCCCTTGTACTGGATGTTGACCACCTCTTTCACCAGTTTCTTGGCTATCAAAGACTTGAGTGATTTGTTCACCACATGATCAGTTAGCTTGGTGTCTAGTTTGATGTCCCTTATCCAGATACCCGAATCTTTTTTGCTTTTGATCGAGTTCAGAATGGCTAATTCGGCATCCACCAGCCTTGGGGCATCTGTTTCAGGCCTTTTCCGCTTGGCGGAAGGACCACCAAGGGATCGACTCATTCCGGTAATCCACAAAGTATGTGGTAAACTCCAACAGAAAAGACTTCCGCTTTGCTACTTGTGATTTTGTTTTAATCCCACTTCGACTCGCAACTTCTTGACCTAGTCCTCAGAAAACATAGATTGAAAAAATAAATAAGAATAGATTCAAAATAGAAATCGGTTACTTTCTCCGCCGCTGCTTCGAAATGGCTAACCGCTGCTGTGCCGCATCCCCGCCGCTGCTTTGAAGAAGCGGAGAATTGATGCAATAGTGGGCTGTGGACCTTTTTGGGAGACATGAGAGCTGACCTTGTGAAGGTCATTTAATACCCAAGCCCAAGTAATTAGCCTAACCCAGTAGTTCACTAGTCCAGTAGCTCATTTTAGAAACTTTTAATCGGCCCAGTCCAAATCTTGTGTAATAATATATTGGGGCTAATACCGCCTTTTTCCCGGTGATTTAAGCGATAACCCTGTGAAATATTATTGAGTTTCAAATACTTATCTTTTTTTGAATTAAAATATTTATGTTATTATTTCGAGTATCAGAATGACTCGCCAAACTCGACCTTTTTCTTTGATATTTTACTGAGTGCTGTTTTTAGTATCATGATGATATATTGTGCTTTTATTTAAATTTATAAAATATAAAGTATTATAAAATTTAAAAAATAGCATAATAAAGTTTATTTTTTATAATTACTTGGGAGGATATTGTTAGAAAGCTTAAGGTAAAATATCGTGGATGAATATAGATCGAGAGGATAGAAGCTCAAAAACTTTTATATCTTAATTGTTTGGACCGACTTTTCAACATAAAATCCTATTTAAGGAAAATTCGAGAAGATCGTAATCAAAACTTCTTTATGAAAACTCGTGTCCATTTTATTTGAGCATTTTAAAATACAATTGAGTGATTTTCAATTTTTTAAAAAACGTTGACTGACATTTTATTCTTGACTATTTTATTAAATCTTCAAAATTCTCTCTATATGGGGAGGAAATGGTGGATTAAATCGATGAAGGAGGTGCACATCGGACGAATTTTAATGACTCTGGTAGATTTAGAACAAAGGGTATTAAATGTTATAAGTAGTATGCATATCAAATGATACTTAATATAGATTTTCATAAAGTTTTAAAAGACCATCTGTTTGACTTTGATTTTTATAAAATTTATATCAAGATATTCAATATTTCAATAGATTTTGAAAGATTCAAGTTGAAATCTTTTGGTACCAAACTATGTATGATATGTTTTCATATTGAAAAAAAAAAAAAAAAAGAATAAATCTGAAATATTATTTATCCCACGAAATTCTCAAATTATCATTCAGACTAATCCTTCATTATCAATCACATCCCACCTACCAAGCGAAGCCTAAATATAATGTATAACAACAAAATGGTAAAAGCGTTCTCTCAAAAAATATTATGGCATGCTTTGTAAACGCAATCTCTCAGTGAGTCGAGAAAGTGATACTTGGACACATACGGGGGTTGAAGTGTTAGCACGTGGAATGAAGCATTCATGATCAATTTCTTTCTTTATTTGTTTTTCTAAGAAAATAGTGCGTAGAGATTGAATTGAGATAAAAGATTGAATTGAATATTTTATGTAGTAACACTACATAAAATAGTTGTCAATTAAAATATTTTAATATGCACATTTTATATAGGAGCACTTTGTTTTATTTTGTTTTTTCAAATACAAGTAGATTGAATATTAAAAAGAATATTTACAGATGGCTAAAAAAATCTTTCAAAACAATCATATTAGAAAACTCACATTGGTCTATAAAATTATTTATGCATGTGTGGAATTCTATAAAACAAAACAATGTTTTGCACAACAATAGCTTATAAATATTTATATTTTTCATTTTTTTACTCGTTACTTCTGTTTACTACGATAAATTATTTATTTAGGATATATACTCCATGAAAAGATTTATAAATACGTATAAAATAATAAAGGGTGTGGGTGTATTTTAATATAATAAAAAATATAAAAAGAAGTTGGGAAACTACGCATGTTCTTCTGGGAAGAAAAATATCAAACACTTGGAGGATCGAGGAACACCGAGGAGTAATAATCAATTCGTTAGAGAAATGCAAGCCTCGAAGTTTTTCGTTTTAGGTTGATCAAAATCGCAAGATGTCCGAGTCCCCAACTCATCGATTCATGTACCTTGGAAGAATTAATGGAAAACATGATCCAACAGATTGACGGTGAAAATTATTGTCAATATGTTTACCCAAGCAAAGATATTTTCACAAAAACTAATTTCAAGATAAATTTGAGATGGAATTAGTAGACAAGCACCACGGCAAGAGCTCATCTGTGGATCCATCACAGCGGTTGTCTGGCCGCCGCTGATACAAGCTCAGCTTTCCATTTCTGCACTATCGCTCAAGAGGCTACTCCATTTTTTCCTCTTTTCCAAGAGGTTCTGGGCGAAGCCTCTGAACATTGTGCAATATTCGGATATGTTTCGTAAAAGAAATCGAAAAAAATTTCGCCGTCGGTTGTGTGAAACGCCGCCGGAGATGGCACTGTAATATTGCCAGACCTAAAGCAGAAATAAAGAAGATAGTAATTTATAGTAGGATTTGTAGGTTAGAGAAATAATGGGCTGATGGGCCTCGTTGTTGAGAGTAAGCCCATGATGAAAACCTGGCTTTTAGATATCTAATGGGCCTCGCATTTGTCTCTCAGAAAGCCTACATTGAACATTTGGAGAAGCCCAAACCGGATACTTTCTTTTTTTTCTCTTTTCTGTTTTCCCAATTTGCTAGCAATGTCCGGTGGCTGACATTTCATCCTGAGTGTTGCGATGGACTCAATCATCCTCTCCGCGCCGTTCTCCCACCACTCCTCCGCCGCATTCAGCTGCCGAAGCTACCACCAGGCGCCTCAAACTCCACCACCTGCCGCTCTCTGCCTGCCGCGTGCCAAGACCCGCCACCGAACTTTACCCCTAAGATGCTCCCTCGCGTCCTTCAGCCAACAGGCTATCGGCTATTCTGTCGCCGCCCCATCGGCAGAATCCCTCTTGCTCCACCTCACCGCTTCTTCTCCTCAGACTCCCGCCACCGCCGTGCGTGGTGCCGATTCCGATGCCATGGGATTGTTGCTCAAGGAGCGCATTGTCTTCCTGGGGAGCAGTATTGATGACTTTGTCGCTGATTCAATTATCAGTCAGCTGCTACTGTTAGACGCTAAGGATTCGACTAGGGATATCCGGCTCTTCATCAATTCGACCGGTGGCTCTCTCAGGTTTTGTTATTAATTTCTTAGTTTTATGAAATATTTTCAAGACATTTTTTGATTTACAATATGGCCAAAGAAAAATGTCTGGCTTGGCTTACATCATATTAGCCTTAGTAACAGAGTTGATTACGTTCCAGCTGTTACGAACCAATATAGAGCATAATTTGGCATTAGGGTCTTTGCGAGAATATGACTTGAGTACATTAATATTGGTCGATTTGCATTGCTCTCAATGTACTTGAAATCTGGGTATCTGGGTTTCTGGGTTGCCAAAAGTTTGTGGTTTCCATTATTTCTATATGATGTGAATGATATTTTTTTGAATCTTTCAATAATGCTATAGTTTTATCAGTATTATGACCATTCTCGGACTTCAGTTCAATGGAATCAGTAGTATAATGTGATGAACATGTCAACGAGTTTTTTTCGATGCTCTCTTTCTTTAGGTGCTTCAACAATTTGCTTCTCCCCATATGTGCCCACGTATTCTAAAAATTGGTCTAGACATTTCATTGAGAGAGTAACGGTAGTAAATTTTTTTAATGAATTCAAAATCAAAGTTTTTATTCAGCTTATTGTAGTGCAGTTATCTTAATTAGTGCTCCTACAACGGATTGATCTCCTCTTGGAAGCCATGACTTCTTTTATTGGGGAAAGCATTTTTTTGAATTGATTGTATTTTAATACCTCTTGACTCGTGATCAAGATATCTTATAAAACATTGATTGATGACCATAGTAAGTTATTTATCACCTGTTTATTGCCTCAAGTCTTTGCAACTTGAACCATAGCTTAGTTTGACTGCACTGGATGGAGGCACGTGCCAAACATATTGATTAATCCCATTCCAAGTTCATCTTCTCATGGAATAGATTTTAGTTGTGGTTTAGGTTTGTATATATTTTTAAATTTTTCGCAAGTTCATTCATATACGTTTTTTTACTTCAGCGCTACGATGGCCATCTTTGATGTTGTACGGCTAGTTAGGGCTGATGTCTCCACAATCGCTCTTGGCATATCAGCATCAACAGCATCCATTATTCTTGGTGGTGGCACTAAAGGCAAGCGCTTTGCTATGCCTAATACCCGAATCATGATCCACCAACCACTTGGAGGTGCTAGTGGGCAAGCAATTGATGTGGAAATTCAAGCGAAGGAGGTAATGCATAACAAGAAGAACGTCACCAGAATTTTATCTGATTGCACTGGTAGATCATTTGAACAAGTTGAAAAGGATATTGATCGAGATCGCTACATGTCCCCCATTGAAGCAGTTGAATATGGTTTGATAGATGGAGTTATTGATAGGGATAGCATTATTCCACTTGAGCCTGTCCCAGAAAGAGTGAAGCCCTCTACATTCAATTATGAGGAGATCAGCAAGGACCCGAGAAAGTTCTTGACACCTGATATCCCCGATGATGAGATATATTAGCCTGGATTGCGGGTAAACATCCTTTATAGATTTCAGTTTACTTATGTACTTTGCTCTGAACATCCTTGATTCATTTGTACATGTAGATGTTTCAGATTTCAGATGAAACCTTGACTTCCTGTTTTAAATTAAAAATCTCATTGAGCTAAAGAACTCTGAAAATTGTAAGAGTAATTAAATTTATTGACATTATCGCTTGGATATTGTTGCAGTCATGTTTCTCTTCCCAGTGCCATAAAATGACTTATATCTCGCTGTTAAGGTTAATTTTAGATCTACTGGAAGCACATTTTTTGCCATCTGTCAATGCTTCTAGTCGCAACAAACGAACCAAGTTGATGTCTATTCACGAGAGATCCTTCAGTTGGCATGTGATTATTGTTTACTTTACTGAACCATTGTGTCTATTCAACTTACTGTTATTGCAGTGTCTTATGCTGCTATATTTGAGGGATTCTTTTGTTTGTATATGTTTGTCCAGACAGGCGTCAGGTTTATGTTGAAAAATGATGAACGAATCAATCATTTGTCTTCAAAGACTTTTTCGCAAGTTCCAAGTTTAGGAAGAGTTGCTTCAGCATTCAAATTTCCAGTTGTGACCAGAAACAATGTGAAAGTGCTGAATTCGTGGATTTTGATTCATTGATATTTTCTGTAAGCTGTAACACATGTAACATACCCGATTCTGCTTTTCTACGACTATTTGGGACCAGTAGTTTTATCAAAGAGAATGAAGAAAGAAAGTTATTGAAATCCAAATGCAGCAATATTTGAACTTCATTCTTATGCGTCCCTTATATATATATATATATATATATATATATATATATATATATACCATGATTAATTTGTCATCGTATCACCATTAAGGATTACGCAAACTAATAGATCACTTGACTTTCATGGCATCAAATGACTACGATACAAATCCCTCATGCAATGCTAAATCAAGTGAACATCTCGTATTACAATATATGACAAGAATTGCTTCATGATTTTATACTCAATCAAGTCAAATTATGACATTTCATTGAGATAGAAGTCTATCCAATATGCCTGATGTAGCAGTGAGTTGGATGTTATCTCTTGGCACTGGCCTTGTAAGCACATGGCGATGGGCTCCATACCCTTGTGAGAGGGGTAGTGTCCCTGGATAGCATCGACCCGGTTCGATGTACTCTAAGCTAACCCCTTAGCGTTTAAGCTTTCTTCGAAATCCCGAAATGAAATTCGAGTCTTACTCAAATAGAGAAGGTGAAGGAAAAAGATCTCTTATATGGCAATGTTATAAGCTAAGTTAATCTTTGTTCTTATATATCTGTGAGACCGGTAATCCTCGCTATCAGACATGTTCCGACGCGATCCAATCAAGTTCGGATCACTCATGTTAGCTTTCTCAGGTAACTATGGGGACTTAAGAGTAATGATATCACCCAAAAAAGATTACGAGTTGGGTGACTCCGCTAGCTAGTTAAATTACTCCTACATGAGTAACATGGATACTTTTCTCCGAATATTAGTATAAACCTTTTAATTTAATATTGATGTATATAGTGAGAATACTGATTTATATTTATATTGATATATATACCATTGATGTCCGACTTATTATGTATTGAAAACTTTGGGTTTAGTTGTGACCTTGAATTTATCGTAATAATAACACAATTCCCAAATGAACACGAAACACTGTAACTCGGCAAGAGTCACACACTTGTGTGGAGATTAATTAAATATATCAGTATAATATTTCATTAAATACTACGAACTGATTGGTGTCTTGACTTTCCTGTAAAGTTTGCATATTATATCGGTGTCCAAAAGGAACTGATGATATAATTTCATGCCTTCTGTATAAATACACAGAGATATGTCTCTTGATCTAGTCTTTCTGTCTGAGTTAGATCGGAATTTAATTATCTCACTCACATTGCAATTATATAAAAAAAAAAAAGAAAACTGGAAAATGAACCCTATAGTAAGCCGGCTTCCATTTATAGCGTTTATGAAATTCAAACGAAATATTTTGGCCGGTTGCTTTTGATTTTTGATAATTAACTTTATGCTTCATCGAGGGCTATGATTTGACCTAATAAAACTCCTGCAATTTCCTTTTAAATGGCATCCATAGGTTCTTTGAATGAATTTTTTAAAAAAATAAAAATAAAAATCAAGTATAAGGTAAAAGTCCACGCAGTGGACTCCTGATTGAGTGTAAACATGAGAGTTGAAAGTTGGACACAAAATAAAGTAGAATATGTATATAAATTGAGGAGATGACTATTTCTCATACAATAGAACTAACTATGAAAAACTTGTTCTATACTTTCTTTTATTCCCATATTTGATAATTATTGATATAATTAACTTAAATTACATGCACTGAGAGACATGTTAAATTAAATAATTAGATTATGAAATCACATTACAATTTGATGGTTTGTATTTACTTTGAAACCTTAAACTCCAAAAAAGCCTGTAAGTCGCGTCTGTTACTCTGTTATATAAGTCCTCTTTCCAGGTCCTTACCTACCTATACATATACCTCGATTTAAAAATATATGGGCCAAGGGACCTCTGACTTATACAAAGATTAGCCTTTTGATAGCTAACCTTAAAAAAAAGACAAAAACAAAAAAGCAAACAAAAATATGAATGGAAAAATTGGGATTATTGGCGGACAGGACTGCATTCAACGGTAAGCTAATATTTTTCATGCACGTAACATCAGTTGACTGATATTTATGTGATTTTTACTAAATTGTTGTAACTAATGATTCCAAGTGCATGAAACCAAATGAATGAATGATGGTTTTTTCGTCATTAATTCGATTTTCTATCTACTGAATTTTAATCAAATGGCCACTTATAGTTAATCCTGCGTGGTTCAGAACTAATGCACTGAAATTAATTAAGTTGCCAAAACTATTATTTTTGTGAAAATATTATGTTTTCCGTTTGATAAATCTCTTTGTGCATGGTGGGCTCTCAGGTGTAGTTAACAAGTATGTCCAAATTTATAACATTTAGTCAAACGTAAGCTTTATTATTCTTCCCAACATTGCAATTTCTAGTCAAGAGAGCGATGTCCGTATTTTGTATTAAAAATGTCGATATTATTAATTTTTTATCTTCGTGACCGTCCTTCCATCACATATATATAATTTCTTAGTAACGTGCCTAAAACTATACGTAACGGATGTTTTACCATCTGCAAAATGTATAAAAAAAAAAACCTTTGCAACTTCTTTTTTATTATTATATTCTTTCAATAAAATGACCTCTCGAAATGTATTTAGACAGCGATGCTCAGTATTTAGAGACTTAATTCGATTCGATTGTAAATAAGAATACTCGGGTGTTACTGTAATTGCTTCTATTAAAATACTATGCTAAATGAACTACAAAGTATCGACTATAATTCTCTAGATTGAAGAATGAAGCAGACCCCAGACGGGAAATTTTTAGATACATTGCTTCAAAACATTTTTTTCATTTTGTTTAAAGAATCATTGCTGCCTTCAAAACTTGACTGAACCAAAGTCGATCAAATAAAATTAGTGAAAACGTCTTCCCAACTGCTACGTTATTTAAAATACAGAAAAGTCGTATTCGTGCCTTCCATTGTTTGTCGGGTCGCTCAGTTCAACTCATACTATGTTGATCTTCGTTTAATTTTATTAATATTTAAAAGTTGATGGAGTAGTTTAGCTGTTATCCGTTTTTTTTTTTCAATAATATCACCTATGTTAAACGAACATTTCTATATAGTCGACCACTAGAGGTGCAGCGGCCTGAACACCGTCGGTTTAATTTAAGTGATATTTAATAACCACACGTCATGTTCATGGCGAAAAGATTCTTAATAGGGGTTGGATAAATAATTTGAATAGGTGAGTTAGGATAAACAAAAGTTCAATCGTATATACATACATATAGTATACCTGTAAGGGTTGGATCAGACCACGCTTCGAGTGTGTGACCTAGGATAAACAAAGTCCAATCTTATATATATACATATATATATACACATATATATAGTATACAATAAAGGCTGGCAGAGTGGGCCGTCCCTTGTCATGTTGTAAAAAGGTTTGAGAAAGTGAGATGAACGATGTGATTATCTAAATTAATCGATTGATTTATCACAATAATGTTTTTTTTTTTAATAATTCGTCTGATTTCTCTAATTGATGTAATTTGATATAAAATTATTTAAGCTGACTCATTCAGAACTGTTGGAGTGATTTTATGTCTTATTTCTTACTTAGACAGTCACTGAGTCTAACTACAATGCAAGATCAGGTTTCCCAATATTTCCCTTTCACTCAAACTAAAGGACAAATATAGATGATTGGAATCTTGCGCCGAATTATGCTGATTGATTCCAATAACTAGACATATAAAATTATGGATGATCCCACATTATGTTTGTTTAAGAAGAACATCAACTTAGAAAGAAAAGTATGACGAAAGGGATATAATATAATAATAATAAATATATAAAAGAATGATTCTTCAAGCAATAAGATGCACAGTTTATGAGAAGCTTCATCGTTCCAAGCTCATTGCTTTGACAGAGTTCGCATTTGCCCGTAGTCAAAAAGATTTGATGCGAAGTTTTTGACTGATCAAAAACTAAAACAAGGAACCAAAATTCGATAGGTTGAATACACATAAAAGTGTGATATTTTTGTGAGATTAAGGTGTAAGTTTATGCATGAAGTTCTGAAAGAAACAGATGCTGTGTTAAGTTTTGTCACTGTTTGATTATAAGATAGTTTTTGGAAAACCTGTAGTTAGTAGCGAAGAAATTGATGGAGATGGAGGGAAGAAGCTATACAGAGTTCCATCGAAACACGAGCGAAGAAATGTTCATAAGGACGATGATGGAGAGTTCTGTTGGGATGCCAGTTCCAACAATGGAGATGCTGGGATTCAAGAATCTTACGCAGAGTTTCCGAACAGACAGCGAAGAACTCTTCAAAAGCTGGCTTTCTACTGGAGAGGCAAGCGATATTATATTGCATACTCTTCTTCCTGATAAAATTCACAATTAGTTTTCTTGAATCAGATTAATGTTTAAGATTCTTAGATTTTCCAGAACATGATTTAGGCTGAGATATAGGTGTATATTGTCGTGTGTCTAAAGAGAAGCACTTTGGTTTGTCAGATGAACGGAAGCCATCCAGCAAATGGGCATCGTCCTCGGCAAGCATCTAGAAGGTTAGTTCTTGGAGACGATTCTGGGGCCAAAACTTGTGTTCATGGGAATTTGTGTATGAAATTAATGGGGGAGAGTGTCCCGCGGGACTACCGTTAGGTTAGTCTCATGCGGTTTGATACAGTTTGCGATGTAAAATTGCAGGATATCTACTGAACTAGCGAGTTTAACTAATCCATTTGGAGGCATAGGCCAGAAGAAGGCTGAAGATACCACACAAGTCACACACACTACGCCTGTTGCTGATGGCTTGCCTAATGATCTACATTCTAACAGGTTCAATTCCAAACAGATCCAAGCATTTAGTCAAAGAAGGGAACATTTTGCATCCTTTTGCAAGCAAAACTAACATTGTTGCTGAAATTAAAATTTGTTTCACTTCAAAAAACGGGGGCCACAGCCTATGCTAGGTCCACTCCTGCTTGCATATGCTAGATCCATATTTCTCATTCTTAAACGGTGGTAAATCCCATCTAATATCGAGATACCTGTGCCAATAACTTCCCCAGGCCTGGAGCTGAAAAGGGCTTGCAGGGTAGCAATTTATTCTTGGCAAAGGTACTAATCTTCAAAGAAAGTAATTATCAAACCAAACATTCAAAACTAATCAATTTGGTAAACTTAATTGCAGGCCTGGTTTCACAGTTCTCAACCCATGACCAGGAGCAGGTCCTCTGAGCTGAGGTACCGTTCGACCTGAAAAAAATATGCACTTGCTAACTACAGGAAACATATTTTGTATCATCTTCGTTATAGTTAATGCAATACGTTAACAAAATTTCATTGATTCACATCGAATTATACCCATGAAGGAGGAGATATGCTGCTATGCAGAATTCACAGACCCCAATAGGTATGGAGGCAATGCAGATGCAGACTATATCTGGAAATGGTGCTAACAATTTCAAGCAAGAGTCAACAGAAGCAAATGGGTTCAATATCATACCTACATTCCAGACTCCAAACAAATACAGCCAATTCGTGTCTCCATCTCATTCATCCTCGTCCGCGTTCCACAATGAACAAATAGGGAATACTGATAAAATCTCGTCTGTTGTAAGCATGCTGAAGGGTACACTAGAGCGCAAGAAAATCAGTAACCAGATCGATAAAGAAGCGGCAGACGACAGTTCTTTTGGTTATTACAGCACTGAAATCTTGGCAGACACAGGCTTAAAGCAGGGGGGAGGGGTTTTTGGATGTGAAAATCAGGTATGTTTTCAAGATCTATCCACAATTGGATTCAGGGAAGCCGGAGTCCTACAAATGATCGAGGAGTCATTATTGGAAGGTATTATGGACCCAGTGAACCCGACCCAGATGAGAACATTTTCTCGGGAGCCATCTCAAAGTGAATCCTCGGCTGCTGCTCCAGTGATTTCAAATGGTTTTGAAATCTGCGACGATCCTTGTGTTTCAGCTCAGGGTCCCAGTGGCTGTGAGAGCTCTAGGAATCAAATGGGAAATGGAAGGAGTCCAGAGAACAGTTCAAGAACTAAAGGTACAATCTTTAGAGAAAGAAGTAACTACCCTGTGTTGTGTTCTAATGAAAAGGATGCCATACTAACGCAATTTCTTTAACTTATTTCAGATTTCAGAGAATGGATATACGATAACACGAAAGACAATCAAAAGGTACGTCCTACGTCTCTTAACAAGTCAGAGATGCATGTGGGAATGTGTTTCCTACAAAGCCACATCCTCCTGATAGACCCCCCCCTTTGAATGAACTCAATTTCATAGTTTCTATGCAAAATTAAGAACTAGACCTTTGCTGTGTTTACTGCCAAATCCAACTTTACCCTTGAACTCTATATCATGAACAGAAACGAGGGCTGATTCGATATGGATCCGTGAACTCATCCTGTTCAGGTAAAATACAACTCTGTTGAAACACAAATCTTCAAATCAGTTTTGTTGGACCAATGATAAGTTTACTGAGTAAGCTATTTTTCCGCAGTTGAGAGAGGAGATCCTACAAAAAAGCGTAGAGTCGAGCGTTCACGAAAGTATGTATACTCTTTGCTCCTTTAGTTTTCTTGATGATGCATTGCAGTTTGTACTGATTTTTATGAGAAAATAAAGGATGGCAGAAGCAAAGGAAAGAAGTTCAATACCAACAATTCCTTCAGATATGCAATCAATTTTGAAGAGGTGCGAAAATCTTGAGAAGGAAGTGCGTTCACTTAAACTTAACTTGGCTTTCATGAATAGGTAAGCTAACAATAGCCATACTGAATGCTTCAATATACTTCTTTAGCTACAATATTCTGTCCACCATTGCTTGCCACTTGAACTGATCCCAAGAAATCTTTTTAATTATCATTCTGTGTTGTGCCCCAAGAGAACATTTCCAGAAATAATAGCGAGCTTCTTTTCTGAGAAATTACAATCTAAATGAATTTCAGAAAGGATTCCGAGCAGACGAAGCAAATTGAAGAACTACAGAAACAGAACAAGGAGTTGGGTGAAGAAAAGGAGAGACTTCTTGAAGAAATTGAGAGGATTATTGCAGAAACAGGGAAGATGTGAGGCTCCTTTCTTTTTTGCGTTGTTCACAGCCTCTAGAAGACTATCGGTGGAGCATAGACAGCAAACGTAGTTCTAAACGTAACAGTTAATCAAAAATTTCTTCGCACTACATTGCCCGGATGCTATCAGTTTATTTTCTGACCACTGCAACACTAAAAATGAAGGGTAGATAGCCAATAGCGGCAACTACTTGTCAAGTATTTATTTCAAACTAGTTGAGATTAACGACATGGATTCCACATATAATTTGTCCTCCATTCGAACACTAAAAGTTTCAAAGATACCCAACTTATCCGGAACATGCTTTTTTAAAATTTTGTGCCAAATTCATCTGGGCCACCTTTTGGTTTTAGCAAGTATAAATCCGCTCTTCTTGTCTCACAGATTTCTTTAACAGTCGACACGTGAACCGTCGTAAACTCTGATGATTTAAGTTTACTCCTGATTGCCGGTTATGAACCCAAATAAAGGGGGACAATAAGGAAGGTTCATGGCCAGTAAAAAACCTACCATTAGTCCCATTTTATGCACTTTGAACATTGAAATCCAAATATAACACGAAATCAATTTCCAGTCAATTCAGGATCCCCACGTTGTCCAATATTACATCAAACAGACTTTAAGTTCAATCTAAATAACAGATTAATTAAACAAAGATTGAAATTTGATTTTAGCATATTACAAAGAAGAATCATACCAACACCATAAGAATGCTTCACAATGTTACAATTTTATATCTCAAATTTCTACATAATATAAAATGGTAAAGCAAAAAAATCACCATATTCTGGATGTCCAAGAACTATTTTCCAACAGAAATCCTTAAAAGCTGTCACAGCTAAGTTTCTCAGAGGACTGCAAAAGAATAATACAATTGCTTAGAATGTCCAAAGTAAGTTCATCTACGTGAAGTTTTCAAAACTAAAGTATGATGCACAACACAGCTGCTATATATTACAATGGCCCTTGTTCTAATTGAACTCGATCTAGGTTGACAAACAAATATTACCAATGCGGTAGTGTTACATTACTTCCAGGGATTCCCAGGAGTTGCAGAGATTGCACTACAGGAAAAAGGAGCGCCTCCACAAGTTAACCCAAGACCGCAGTGCAATTGAACGAGGCTAGAGGAGAAAGTGGGCAGATTTCAGGGGTATACTAAACTGCACATTCAAGAATGATTACACTTTGATTTCGTCGAGAAGTGGGTGGGTCGCGGGGAGATCACACCTCCTTGCCTCCTCCCCCTATTGGATCCACTAGTAAGTGCCTCTTGATATGAACTGCTACATGACTAAGAAAGGCCAAGTCTTTTCAAATACTGAAAAGTAACCCAACTCATAAAGGAGCAATACACTAAAAATAAACAAGCTCGTTTAAGCAGAACGATGCTTGGGTATGGTACGGTCATCTTAGATGCACAGAGACGGTAGATGATAGAGATAAGATGCCGCAGAAATGCAGCCAAGCTAATGGATAAAAAAGAAGTTGCCAAACCAGCAACAAGTCCAGCTATTATGTCCCATCTCCACCATCTTATTGATGCCCCATCGGAAAACCAGGACTTTGACATCCTTACAAACCTAAAATAACAAGAGTGCATCATATATAACAAGGCAAAGCAGAATATTGAAAAGCCATATATTGGAGTTACAGACAAATAAATTTCCATTTCATGATTAACAAAAAATAGGAAAAGTTTAATACAGCGATAATGGGTTTCTATAAATACATTTGAAAAAGAAAGTAAACTAGATTAAAACCCAAGCTTAGAACCAAAATGTACCATTTTACACACAAACTTTATGAGAATAAACAATGCTAAACCACTCAACAGAAAAACCATCCATAGGGCCTAACAAAACAAAGTGAACTAAAAGAAACCAATTCACCATTTAGAAGTTAGATGAATGCAAATCCAATTCAGATCAAATCTAATTCCTCATTGCAAGCAAAAATATGTGAAATGAAAGAGAACTGATGCCCAAGTTTGAAATTAGGAGCCATTCAAACGACAATAATTTGAAGAGATTGAGGGCCTGATATTAATTGTTTTTGACATTATTACTTGTTGAACTTAGTTGTATCCTTTTGTTATATCTCCTATATTGTTTTCAGTTAACTTTCCAACTTTGAAGAATGTTTACGACACCAACATAGGTTTAGTCAAATATCCCTGGTTGATGCAACCAAATCAATTTCTCATGCAATGAGTGGATTATCATCAGTAGCTTTACACAGAAATTTGACCAAGTACCTTAACCAAAGCCAGTTCCATACTGACGAAATTGATCATCCAGACAGTTAAGATTTATGTTGCAGGGACATTGAAAACAGCCTTGAAGTAGTCAATACATGGCTTTGATAGGATATGAGATGTTTCAACATCAACGATTCTAAACCAAAACACACCTTATTTCTTTATACAAGTCAGCTTCATGATGGAAATATTTTTCTTCTTCTTCTAAACATGATGTCGAAACATGGAATAGCGTTTACCAATACAAGTCAGCTTCATGAACTTATGTTAAACAAAAGAAAGAAATAGTTTCCTGTCACTTACAACATAAAATAGCGTTTAAGCATCTCAACAGTAGATGGATCCTGTGCTTGGCAGTCGAATAAACCTTTGTGATTCATGCTCACTTTAGAAATTCCCAGTGTATACCAGCATTGATAAGTTTCATTAACCTGAACAAGCAAACTAGTCAGTATGGATGAATGCAACACGTGCAAGGCAATATTCGCAATAAATTTATTAAATATAACGGATTATGATTTTTAAAAGCTTCTTGAGACAAACTTCCGACGAGACCCAATAATGAGATGACAATACAACGCCATATAATTCAAGGTTGCTTTGTAAAATATGAACCTTAAATTTATCTTTTGTCAACCATGCAGCACCAAAATTGGGTCTACATTCGGATGGGAGGGCTTCATTTGGGGCCTCAGCAAATGCAAATCTTGCCTGGCCTGAATGATCTACATATTCTACCTACAAAAGGAAACACCAAATTATGCTTTTAATACAAAAAATAAGACAAACTTTGGCACCATAATAATGATTGTTCAACTCATTGCACGCACATTTCAGCATTTGAATCTCATTGGAAAACAAGCTCCATTGCAAAACACAAAAACATGAAAAAAAGAAGAAATCAAAATAATCAAAGAGAATATTGAAAAAAGATACTGCATAAGTAGTTAAGCAGACAATGCTTTAGCATTTCAGGATGACAGGGATAGAACAGTTTTCATATCACCACTTCGTTATGTCAACAAGAAAGCTATTGCAGAACATATAATGGAAGTTATATATGTTTCAAGAAAAAGAAAAGCAACTTTAGAGTATATATTCTGTATGTAGCATTTATCCATAGAAGCTCAGTATTCACAGAATATATATGTATTGAGATGATGGAGAAAAGGAAAAAAGAAGGATGTTTGATTTTGAGGTGATTGACTCACTGTAGTTTGTTCAAAGAAAATCAAGTCAAGCATAAACACAATTCTGCGAGAGCTTATTGGAGATACTAATTTTGTTGACTAATTACATTATATATACTTTCTACAATTTAGAGTGAGTTACTGTTGCACAGTCCTTCACATTTGATGAGATCACAACATACTAATTGATAAGACAAAGACTTGACAAACCAGCACTCAAAATGTCACAAAATCGAAAATTCTCGATCACTGTGACTTCTGAAATAAAAATTATTTCCTAAACTTCAAGGATATCCAGTTCGAGTTCCTTAAATTTCTTTCAATCCACTAAGAATCTATTTTCTAGAAAACAACCGATCATCAAGCTTATCTTTTTCCAAAAACATATGGTTCACCCTCAATTTATGTTCGATTATAAATGTTAACAAACTCAATGGACATTGCTTAGAATCCATCTATGACTTAGTTATAGTAATAAGACAACAATCCAAAAGGTGATAGAAGATGGGAAAATTATTACCTTAAAAATAGATGCCCAATAGTAATCATAATGGCATCGATATCTTTTTCTTTTAAATGAGTAGAACACGTGCTTGGCTTTGTAATTTAATAAACCTAATTCACAGACCTTTGTCGACCTCAGATCAACACCTGAAAAGATATGCAATTCAGTGGTAAGAGTTCTGCCTTCATTAATTGTGTTCTCCCTCACCACAAACCAAGCTACTCTTTACTTAAAAATGATACTCCAGGATTTTTTTCACCCACTAGGAAAACAGTTAAATCTCAAGTCGCAAGGAGGAAGTTCAAATGCAAAGAAGTTGATGATATCACATGACATATTAACTATAGATCAGCAAGAGGCGATAATTCAAGCATCTAAAAACTTATCATGACTTGGCACGCCTCATCACTTCAAAAAAATTTACTTTATCAGGCGCCAAGGTTTAGAAACTCTGAATAACTACGACTAGTAAACTGGTTTGCATTTATTTCCCAGACAATGAAGCCGTGCCAAAGCAAGCTCCCAGTAGGAACTCCCCCTTTTCCAAAGTAAATCCAGTTACGATAGCTGACTAGATAAATTTTACATGAGACACAAATAAAGAAGCTGCAAAAGCCCTTCAAATTATCACAATACGTCAGACTTAACAGCCGCAGACCTCATAGCACTGTGTAATATCACAAAACTTACAACCGACACCTTCATCCAATAAATTGTTCTACACAGCTCCATCATGGGAGCAGATTCAATCTTTATATCATGGTGAAGACAACGATTTTCCCTCAACACACCCTATCATAACGCACTGACATTTCAATACATTGAAACTTTCTACGTAAACTCAATAATAATAAATAAATAAATAAATGCAATAGGCTCAAATATCGGAAATGCTGATACTTACTGCTGGAGACTATTCTACACTGGGAGGGGACGGAAATCGGGCTCCAGATCGACAGGTTTTCAATAATAACCGCTAAATACAGTATGAAAAACAAGATTAAGAACGAGAACGCAAGAGCAAAACAGGAACGGAAGATTATGCGATGGACACTGGCGTAAGCGTTTTCTTTTTCCTCTGCTCCTCCTCCATCTCATGCGATTCCATGGGAATTTTTCTAGAGTAAAATCTGGTTGAGCTGTGGTAAATCCGGCGCGAGATTCACCGTCACCGGAGATTTCATCCGGTGATCGGGTTATTTGTGGACGCCAAACTGGACTTCCGCTATATTTATTTACCGTTGTGTATCCATCGTGCCCGTCAACGGATGTGAAAAAAATAAATATTTATTATTCTCAAAATTGTCCAATTGTTATAAATTTAAAGAAACATTAATGAACTAAATAAAATAATTACCTCGATAATAACCTTGATTGCTCCTTAATTGCTTCAAATGAAGTCTTGATTATATGTTAATAGGAAATTATTATTTCTCTATAATTTCCTTGATTTAGAGAGAAGATAATTGGGAGAGAATTTGTATAAATTTATGTGTTTTTACAATGAAGATTACAAGCCTATTTATAGGCAAATGAAATGATTAAAATAATATAAAGTCCTAATCACTTCTCCTAAATTTGACAATTTTGTAGACACCCAAATTTGACAATTTGTAGACATCCAAATTTGACAAACTAATTTGATTTCATAATACTCCCCCTTTTGGATGTCCTTATTACGTGTTTTGATACTGCCTCGTTAAAAACCTTACTAGGAAAAACCCAGTGGGATAAAAACCATAGTAAGGAAAAAAGAGTGCAGTCACGTAAACTCCCCCTCATGTTGGCATAACTGAATCTTCACATACTTCGTAGGTGGCGCATCCCAATATTGTATATGTGCTTTCTGAACACTGCTGTAGAAAGTGACTTCGTGAAAAGATCTGACGAATTTTCACTTGATTGAATGTAACGAATATCAATATCGTTATTCTTCATAAGTTCTTGAGTGAATTCGAAGAACCTAGGGGATATGCTTAGTTCTGTCGCTTTTGATGTATCCTTCTTTCATTTGAGCAACACATGCAGCATTATCTTCGTATAGTGTCACAGGCTTCTGTCAGATGGTAAATCACACATAACTTGTATATGTTCTGTTATGGATTTTAACCATACACATTCACGGCTTGCTTCATGTAGTGCAATAATCTCAACATGGTTTGATGAAGTTGCTACAAGAGTTTGTTTCTGTGAACGCCAAGAAATTGCAGTGCCTCCACGTGTAAATACATATCCAGTTTGAGATCGTGCCTTATGTGGATCAGATAGGTATCCAGCATCAGCAAACCCAACAATACTTTTATTGGCATCTTTTGAATATAAAAGTCCCAAATGTTGTTCCTCGTAGATAACGGAATATATGCTTAATTCCGTTCCAGTGCCTCTTTGTTGGACATGAGCTAAATCTTGCCAATAAATTTACTGCAAAAGATATATCAGGTCTAGTACAATTTGCAAGATACATAAGAGCACCAATAGCACTTAGATATGGTACTTCTGGACCAAGAATAACTTCATTTTCTTCACATGGACGGAATGGATCCTTTTCAATGTTCAATGATCGAACAACCATTGGAGTACTTAAAGGATTTGCTTTATCCATATTAAAACGTTTAAGAACCTTTTCTGTATAATTTGACTGGTGAACAAATATTCCACCTTCTTTGTGCTCAATTTGTAAACCAAGACAATACTTGGTTTTTCCAAGGTCCTTCATTTCAAATTCTTCCTTTAAATACATCACAACATCTTGGATTTCCTTATTCGTACCAATGATGTTTAAATCATCAACATATACAGCATATTATACAGAAGTATAATAATAAACGATAGAAATTTGTAAATCATATCACGTTATTATAATTAGGTGTCAATGACTCCTTTTATATAATAACATGATATTATACAGAAGTATAATAATAAACGATAGAAATTTGTAAATCATATCACGTTATTATAATTAGGTGTCAATGACTCCTTTTATATAATAACATGATATTATACAATGAAATATATAATCGAGTGATCGTGCTGATAACGTGTTATAAATTTAAAGAAACATTAATAAACTAAATGAAATAATTACCTCGATAATAATCTTGATTGCTCCTTAATTGCTTCAAATGAAGTCTTGATTATATGTTAATAGGAAATTATTATTTCTCTATAATTTCCTTGATTTAGAGAGAAGATAATTGGGAGAGAATTTGTATAAATTTGTGTGTATTTACAATGAAGATTACAAACCTATTTATAGGCAAATGAAATGATTAAAATAATATAAATTCTTAATCACTTCTCCTAAATTTGACAATTTTGTAGACACCCAAATTTGACAATTTGTAGACATCCAAATTTGACAAACTAATTGATTTCATAATACAATTATACCACTTATAATAACATGTTCGTGAATATTTTATATTAACTTTTTCTCCGCTACTTTATGTTGTAGTAAGTTTGACTCATCAATTTTTTTTCTCATCGATCTACAAGGACTATTTTAATTAATGACTAATATGATATTAGATACATGTTGAAAAAGAAATAAAGCCATTATAACTAAACCAAATTCAACCAAAATCCAAAATTGAAAAATAGTTATTTTTTGACTAGTTTTATGGTATAATAACATAAAAGATAATCTCTTTTCTGGTAAGATGGATTCATAAATCAGTAAATTCCAAACTAGCTTGAATAATCTATCTAGATCTATATACTAAAGATGTCCCTATATTTCATCTCCATTCCATTGACTTTTCATCTTTGGGCCAAGGGGCCCCTGCTCCCCATAAACTTCACTAGGCAGCAGATGCAGCTTCTTCCCCGGCAGCAACTTCTCAACCTTTCTCAATTCTTTACCGAAATCATAATTTAATTTGGGACCCCATTCTCTCGCGTAGTTCAGCCACGGCGGCTCAGCCACCTCCTCCGCCGCTGACACCACCGAGAACCTGGACCCAGTGTCCATCACCATTCCACTCTTTGCAGCTTCATTCCTCAACCCAATATTACCAGACCCCTGCAAGAAAAGTCCTGCACTGGAATAGCTTGCGTGACCATTTAACGAGGAGTAGCCCACGAATTTGTTCCCACTTTGGAATTCCAACGCGGAGGAATCAACCCATCTACCCCCGCTGTGTTCGGAGAAGTAAACCTGGTGTAGTGCCCCATCAAAGTTGCTGATTCTAAGCGTCAAATGCTCCCAGTCTCCCACGTGTTCGCCGATTTTCCCGAGTGAAATTTTGCGGAAAAATCCTATCTTTGCCGTTGCATGGCCATTAAAGGGGTAGAATAGCCATACTTGTATGTCCGTAAATGTTGCTCCAAGCACTGGTTTGATGTGTATATAAGCTTCTGCGGTTTGCAAATCTCCTTTCTTCACTCTTTCTTTTGCTTGTTCATCAATTGGTAGGTCTAACCAGTATGCGCCATCATTTGAACCTCCTTGCGGAAGATTGGAGCCATCGGGATCAATTGGGACAGGTTTTGACTCTTCTCCCTTTGTGTATAGCAATGCACCATTGCTGAAGTACCAATTCACTGAAGAGGGCAGATAGATCTCATCGGGATGGAAGTAAATGTACGGGGCATATGTCTTGAATAATTCTTCAACTTGGCTTAGATTAGGCGTGGAAGATAAGTTGGAATTCTTGTTCTTCAGGCGAGATAAAGGCGTGGTGGAACTAGAAGTGTCATTAGCATCGTTTTCTTGGCTTGATAATGTGCCTATGCCAAGTGCTTGTGCCTCCAGCCCTCTGTTCTGTGGTCTCAAGTCATTTATATTCAATCCATTATGTGTCCAAATCAAGTTATCGGATTCGAATTCATCTGTGAAATCAGCTCGAACACATCGAATCTTGTCTAGAGAAGGCTTATCGGGAGACGATGTGATGACATACCCTACGGCTTTGTAGCCGTCCGGTGGTTTTGGGAGCCAGAAATAAGCAGAGTCTTCCTGTCCATTTGGCTTGCTGCTGTTGATCCAAACTTGAGTGTACTCAATTGGACTCTTCAAGATCTGGCCTGATGGATCACTTGCATCAGATTTCCCCACCATAACCCAACCGAAAAGAGGTCGATTATTTGGTTGAGCATAGCTACCAAGCATCGAGAAACCATCTGGTATTGGAGATGGTTCAAAAAACGTCACACCAAGATCGTCTGGTCCTCCAGTATATGTTGCCCAGATTTTCTTGAAAGATGATATTTGAAGCAATTGAAGGCCTCCTATGTCTATTACTCCTCTTCCAAAGCCACCACCTGTCGGTCAGGCAGGAACACAAAACCAAACAAAAATGTCAACTTAGCAATTAAATGTAATACAATGCTACCCGAAATGCAAACCCAAAATACTAGTCTAAAATGGTGTAACTTCTCAGTTGAGCTGTTACCCTGCAACATGGGCACCCAATTTGAAATCGTGAAATTGCTCATTCTTGAACCTTTGGATGACTTTCACCTACCAAATTGTTAAATTCAAAGCTGGTAATTCTTTCTCCCATCACTCTTTTGGCTCATCCATTTTCAACAAAACCACTTACATTAGGTCATAAAGCCAAATGCAAGAATCGGATCTAAAAAAAATACTTATATAATAAGGGGAAAGGATTCTCAAGTTTATGCCATTTCCTGTCGCTAAAATACCAGCATCGGATGTTTTACTGTTACCCAAATATCGAAATGTCTTTAAGAAATAACGAACCTGAAGGCCAAGAGGGCAGTGGAGAAGGGAGTTTGAAAATGGTGTCAATAGGGAGAGAGCTACTTGGAACCTTGTTTGATGAAGATATATTGCTACTCAGACAATTCCCCACCACCAATAATCTCAGTACAACGATAAAGCAAACACTGAAACTGCTGGAGCAGATACGTGTGCGTAGGAGGAGAAGAAACAGACGGCTCAAAAGCATATTCCAGGTATCAAGATTCAATCTTTTCATCTTCAAAATCTTCACATACATACATACATACGCGCACTCTTCTCTCCCATACAATAAAGTTGTTGCAGCTACTTTTTTTTAGGAAAATCCTCATCATCAGTATTTTATACTTGCATGCCCGTGATTTCTCTTGTCTTGAATTGGGTGCAGAATGATTGTTTCTTTGCAGATAAAACAAAGGGGAAAGTAATAGTTAACGGGTACCTAATTGTAAGTCAAAAGAATTAATTGAAACCAATACATTTCTTGTAACAAAGTGTGGACTCCATTTATTCTTACAATTCGAAACCGACGGTGGTAAAACAGGTGGATTGGTTTTGACAATCTCGCCAGAAGCATAACCATAACCATTACCGGCCAACCCACGTAGTGGCGCAATAAAATTTAAAATATTATAAATGTTTTTGGTGTTATTGATGATTCATAATCTTTGTAATATGTAAAGTTGACCTGGCTTTTTTTGATACTATTTATCTTGATAATTTATGACATTGATAAGATTATTATAAAATGATTGAGTTGAATAGAGAATATATTTGATTTATTTAAAAATTTAGTTAAATCGTTAAATTACATAACATTTGTAAAATTAATATATATAATATATATAGATTACAATGGTAATATTATAATTTTATATTAATAATGTGATTGATGTGAGATAATAATATAGATTTGATTCATTTGAAATAAATATGTAAATGATTTGATTAATACGATAAATAATATTCTAATCAAACATGTGATATGATATGATTAAGATTGAATTATTTATAATCAGATAGAAATGATGCCTAAATTCCATCCATGCCTAAACAAATACCGGATCAATACTTATCTCTCGTCTGAGTACAGATAATTTTTCATATCTTTATAGTCAGGACAATTATTCTATTTTCCCTTAGAGAAACAAATGGATCTGCATTAATGGAACGTTTGAAACCGGGTTTAGTTCTATTAAGACTTTATCAATGATTATATTCTATTATACGTACAAATTTTGTCAAAACTTAAAGTTACTCTGGTGGGACGTCATTCCACTTATATGCAGTGGTATATGATAGCGTAAAAAATAAGATAAACAAAACTATAAGTCATACTTATTTTGATTTGATTAAAGTAATGATTTGTCTAATCGTCAGATCCCTTAATTAATCAGACTTAATCCTTATATTTGAATCGAACAATCGGTGCTTCTGTTTTACATTCTGCGACTCATTTACTATTATTAATCTATTTACTATATATATTTATGTCCATACAATCAGTTTATAATAGTAATAAATCGACTCATTAGCTATAATTTTTTGCCCATAACTGCATACTTCAAAATCAAACTCACCGTGTATCAAAGAAGAAAATATATCAAACTCAATCTCGAAACCATTTAAAAGGATGCAATCTCCAATTCTCCACCGTAATACACTACATGGCCTTTTAAAATTCCTAAGATAAACATCATTCTCAACATCAAAGTTAATTATTTGTATCAAACGAACAATAAATAATTGATTAAAATAATTAAATTTTAAACTAAAAATTATTTGAATCCATTTGTGTTGGACAAAATTTGAGCTTAATGAGAGGTTAAGCTTCCACGAGAAGTTTGACTACCAAGCAATGAGAGGTTAGGCCCATAATATCCTCTACACCCGGTCCATGATATCTATACATAGACTTATGCATAAATGCGTACATATCACAAATTAAATGAAGTTTAGGTTTTATCTCTATATAAGAAGAGTCCTTCTATATATTTGATTTTTAGAAAATTAAAAATCAAATATACATTTTTCTGATATTTAAAATTAAAATTTTCTAATAACTTTAGTATTTATCTCAAAGCTTAAAATAATTATGGGTAGAAAATATCATGCGATTGAAAGGACCCTATTGGATGATGTGCTTTTGAAGATATATGTGTAGGAATAGACCATGACACTATTTTCTCTTTAATATATAATCTTTCTTATATACTATAAGATAAATGGTAATAATAATAACAATAATATATGTTTTTTTTATATTTTATTATAATTAAAATATTTTTGTTCAATAAACATATAGTTGTATGATCTTTATTTAGTTACACCATATTATTTATTGGAAAACACCATGATTTGATCAATGACTATGTTTATATAGCGACAAAGTGGGGGCGGTGCAGCCAAAATAAGTGATAAGGGTAAATTTTATGATCGCCGAGTGCCGTACAGGTGGAGGTGTCCAATAACTCGACATATTGGGAGAGAGATGCATGATTCCCATTAGGTGTCACTATCTTATATTAGGTTGAAATCTAGTTAGATTTATTAACTCACGATCGACAGGTTGAATGTTATGTGACGTTTTGGCTTAAGACATACAAAATAATGGGAAATTAGAACTAGAAATTTCATTCTTTATCAAGACAATCGCATTTCTGTTTATCTGTAATGAAAGAAAAAGACGTATAAATGGTAAAAAAAAAAAAAGTGAAAAAGGCCACACCAAAGAAGATGGTCTGGCATAGGGGTGTAAAAATCTAAAAATCGAATATGAGTAATTAAGGTTCGATTTTTTTTTCATTTGTTGTATAATTATGTTATATTAATGAAATATTGAGGCCTTACAACAGTACAATACATAGAATAAGACGAGATGCACAAATGTTTCCCATTATAACATTGAACAATTGTTTTATGTCGATGTATAAAATGACAATTTGATAACCTATATAACTTATAATAAATCAGGGGTTGTACCCGTACATAGATATTTCACATGTATTGATCAAGACAGTCATAATTTTGAGAATTTTTATTTGAAATGGTTTTCAAAATGAATATTATTTAGATGGATCTATGCAGTAAAAATACTCAACAATAGTGAGAGGCAAAATAGGGTTGCTAAATTATGTCTATATTGATTTATTTTCAAAAACATTATTTAGTTGTAAATGATAACATATATTAAAATAATCCAGTTAAATTTAATAAACTATTATTATTATTAGGGAAAAAATGTTTCTGGTATTGTCCACGAAACTAATGCAACATTGGCTTCGGACTATTAAACCCAAGACAGGCAAGCAAATCCCAGAGCCACTTCACTCCAACTTTATTTTTTCATTTTTTCGCGCTCTCTTCATCTTCCCTCCAACACTCCACCTAGGGTTTTCAAAACTGTTCACCTTCTATTCCTCCACCAACGTCAACACCGTAGGTTGATTGATAAATTTGTTATCTGGATAACAAACTCTAATTTCGACGATATGCCACCGATTAATTTGACTGAAGGAGCAATTGCGCTGCTATCGAGTGGCGAAGCGCAGGGCACGGAGGTGAAACCCGTGCTTCAAGTCGCCGACATACGTTTGGTGAATACACAGAACCAGAGCAATAGCAATGAACGCTATCGGATCCTGTTGTCGGACGGGGAATTCACTCAGCAAGGTATGCTCGCGACTCAGCGAAATGAACTGGTGCGCTCCGAAAAGCTGCAGAGAGGTTCCATTGTGCAGTTGACGCAGTTCGTTTGTAATCTTATTCAGAATCGCATGTCAGTATTCGAAGTTCCCTCATATACTTATTTTTGCTTTTGGGGTTTTTACTATTATCAGTTTCTATTGCCCTCTAATGATTATTGGGGTGAGGTGGGCGGCAGTTGAACATCGAGGTAGAGAGAGAAGCCATTCGTGTCTCAAAATTCAGTCTTTTTCTAGTTAGGGCTTGGAATTGAGTATTTTACTTGTGCAATAGTAAACTTGGCTTATGATGGTTATTTTTAGCGAATGGATTCTTGAGTCTGCTATCAAAATTCCAAGTACGTTAGTGATTGTTCTTATGTTTTCCTTTTTTCTTTTTTAAATGTCATATGATATTGTTTTCTTACGGTTGATTCATTTGAGTTTTTGGCTAAAGGGATTAATTTTTCCGCATTTAAACCTAGTGAGTAGTAAATTATGCTCTGAGGCTGATTCTTTTAACATGCTCGTTGATACACATATAATATTGGATCAGGAACATCGGTCATTGTAATGTGACAAGAAGTCTTATTTTTATTGAACTTGAGGCGTCAATAACCGCATTTGACATGAACTTGAGAAAGTGATACTAATTTAAAATTTATCAAACGAGCCTCATTCTGGTTAATGTGAATTATTTGTTATGTTTCAGTTTGTGTGATATACTTTTCCTCTATGCTGGTCAGGATTATAATCATTATTGATCTGGACGTGATGCTAGAAAAATGCGACCCTATTGGTGAACCAAAGCAATATCCAAACAAGGGCGACGGAAATGCCCCTTCAATCGCTAGACCGACAGCACAGGCTCAGCTTCCAACAAATCAGCCAGTTGCTGGAAGTGGTGCACAATTTTATGCTTCCGGTTCCGCTCCAAGGCCAAATGTGGGCAGTGAATTTCATGCTCCTCCTACGATGGAAGGCCGGAATGCAGGCTCACACTCCTATAATTCTTCCATCAGCAATCTCGACTCTAGCAGATATAATTCCATGAATGCACCCCCACATTTTGCAAAATCAGAATCTGGTTCAGGGATATCTCGGGCTCCTAACAATTATGTCAGGCAGCCTCAGTCTTTTCATCATCAACCGCCTTCGATGTTCTCCAACAGGGGGCCCGTAGCTAAAAATGAAGCTCCTCCAAGAATAATACCTATTGCTGCACTGAATCCTTATCAAGGAAGATGGACAATTAAGGCCAGAGTGACATCCAAAGGGGAACTCAAGCACTACAGCAATCCTCGAGGTGATGGTAAAGTATTTGCATTTGATCTTCTTGATTCCGATGGAGGAGAAATAAGAGTTACATGCTTCAATGCTGTAGCGGATCAGTTTTACCATCAAATTGAGCCTGGTAGAGTTTATATGATTTCTAAAGGCTCGCTGAAGCCTGCCCAAAAAACTTTTAATCACCTTCGTAATGATCATGAGATTTTTCTGGAGAGTACTTCAATTGTGCAACCCTGCTCTGAGGATGATAAAACCATCCCACAGCAGCAATTTCATTTTCGCCCAATATGTGACGTTGAAGGCCTTGATAACAACAGTGTCGTGGATGTTATTGCTGTTGTTTCTTCTATCAGTCCAACCACCTCGATAATGAGAAAAAATGGTCAAGAAACTCAGAAAAGAACACTCCAACTCAAAGACATGTCAGGCAGAAGTGTTGAATTAACTATGTGGGGAAACTTTTGCAATGCCGAAGGTCAAACACTTCAAAACATGTGTGACTCTGGGGTATTTCCTGTTTTGGCAGTGAAATCTGGTAGAGTGAATGATTTTAATGGAAAATCTGTGGGAACCATTTCCAATAGTCAGCTGTTTATAGAGCCAGATTTTCTTGAAGCTCACAAACTCAGAACATGGTTCGAGAATGATGGTAAAAATACCACTGCTGTATCTATCTCCAGGGAATCAAATTTTGTCCGGGCTGATACACGGAAAACTGTGTCTCAAATTAAAGACGAAAAATTAGGGACTTCTGAGAAGCCTGACTGGATTACAGTCTCCGCCACCCTCACATTCATGAAAGTGGACAACTTTTGTTATAGCGCCTGCCCCATCATGATCGGGGATCGTCAGTGCAACAAAAAGGTTACAAATAATGGGGATGGGAAATGGAGATGCGACAGATGTGATCAGGTTGTTGATGAATGCGATTATAGATATATTCTCCAGATGCAAATCCAGGATCACACTGGGTTAACATGGGTGACTGCATTTCAAGAAACTGGAGAGGAGATATTGGGTGTTTCGGCAAAAGAATTGTATTATTTGAAATACGAAGAACAAGATGATGAGAAATTTTCTGAGCTGGTACGAAATGTTCTGTTTACCAAATTCATATTCAAGTTAAAAGTCAAGGAAGAGACATTTAGTGATGAACAGCGTGTCAAGTCAACAGTCGTCAAAGCAGATAAGGTGAATTTTCAAACAGAGACCAAATATCTTCTAGACTTGATTGCCAAGTTCAAAGAAGAGGACTCAGGCTCTTCACCTCTTAAAAGTGAAAAACCAATGTCAGCGTCCGGGCTGAATCACAGTGGATTTGGTAGTGCAAGTAGAGAGTCGGCAGCATCTGCTATGAACTACAGTGGAAGTAAGATCAATGTGGCCAGAGATACACCTAATCAGATGGGCATGTACGTTAATCAGTATAGCGGTTCAAGACTTCCCCCTACTAACTCTGCTGGTGTATATATGAGTTGTAATAGCTGTGGTGCTACTGGTCATAGCTCTGCAAATTGTCCTAGTGTTATGAGTGGTCCAGTGCAACAATCTTATGGAGGCAGCTTTGGCGATAAGGTCAACCCAGGGGCGGGCTCTGGCGGTGCATCTGGTGAGTGCTTTAAATGCCATAAACTTGGACACTGGGCTAAGGATTGTCCCAATTCAAACAATGTTCCTCCAGCTTATGGTAGCAGTGATGCAACTCCTGGGAGATATGCTTCAGCTTCAAAGCAATATGTTGGCGGGTTTTGAGTCTCTTCTTTGTATATAAGCATGAGAGTCGTACTTTTGTCTTGGCGCTGGTTTTGGGTTATATCCTTGTTAAAGAGAGATAAGTGGAGCATGGATCGACTGCGGCTTGAACTTGTATCAGATTGTGTAGTTTTTGTTTTATGAAACATTAAAGCCTGTGTTTTTAAATTATTAAAATTAGTTCTATCCATTTGGATCTCTCGTATAGAGATCCTTGGTCATTTGCATCATCTAATGCTATTAATGGGAAAGATATGCGCACCCTTTTTCAAATCAAACAGCACCAACATTTTCGTGCTTTATGTATGTGAAGATTGATGATTGATCCATGTGAAAGTACTCATGAGATAGCAGAATTGCCAGTATATGAAGAAATATGACCAAAATGTAAATGGATGAAGCCAGACTCGGAACAGTTTAAATGTAAACATCAATCACAGATGCCATAACCATCAACCTTCCATATTGCTTAAAGGTCTGGCATTCCCTTGCCACTTTTAGCATCATACGTCTTTTCCAGGACCAGATCCATTGGGGTGTCCTTGGGACCAACTGCAAGCAGAGAAAAGGAATCTAAGCTTTATTATAATACACGTCGATGCAGGTTTTGTGAAAGGTGCATAAATCTGAAAGATACCAATGGTTGGTCTAGGTGTGCTCCTTATCTTCAAGATCTCTGGACGAGGAATTATGGATCCTGATGCTCCGATACCTCTTGAAACCCTTACTTTACTACCATCCTCTAAGTATTTGATTCCCACCTTACACGGCTTCCTATAAAAGCAAATGTGAACTAGGATTTCATTTGGAGACAAAATAATAAGATGGGGAAAAGTCTCCACACCTGGTGAGTGGATCAATAACCTGAACATTTGAGACATGAAGGGGGGCTTCTACTGAGAAAATTCCACCTTCATGCCCTTGCCCTTGTTTAATGTGCTTCTTTACCTGCAGTGAGTGAGAGAGTAATTAGAAACAAGACAACATAAACAAAATCGAATATAAAAGGTAAGAATACAGCCAGCACAAGGAAGACAACACCCAGCAAAATTGGAATCCCATTCATATTTGAACTTCAACTCTTTTATTTTCTAGAACTACTTTTTACATTGCCTAGTATGTACTTCCCCTGGAGATACTCCTGGTATAGCCTTATTTGGCTTAGAACGGTTCTTATTATTCTATTTGAATCTCTTCTTTCTATTCAGATGAAGCAATCTTAAAATATGTTTACTTATATCACCAATTTTCCTGCAATTTGTATTTATCTTTAAAAGATTGTGTAAAAAACAAATTGCAACGGAAAATAGTGAAATAATGAAGTTATTAGTAATGGATGATTGTCTGAATCATAATAAAAAACTTAAAAGGACACTGATAATAGTTTCATGCTATTAGGCGATGCTAGAAATAAAATAACAGTTTCATGCTATTAGGCGATGCTAGAAATAATGAAGTTATTAGTAATGGATGGTAGTACTCGAGATTGTTCTAAAGCAATTAATAATACTAAAAAAAAAATAACTCAGTTATGTTTTAGTTCTAATGTTATTACGCATTACAAATAACAAGATATGAAACTAATGGTATGAATGGGAAAATTGATACCATCAACAATTGCATCCTCATTTGAAATGGAAACTTATGACACAAGCCGCAGAATATAAACCAAATAAGTATCATAATGTCATTGCCATGGACTGTCCTACTTTTTACATATAGTATACGAAAAAATAACAACTACACATATCAGTCACAGTAAAACATGAAAAAGTCAAAATATGCTCCCAAAGATATGAGAAGAGATGGGGTTGATCTCACATACCACAAATGCAGCCAGAAGAGTATTTAGAAAGGAAATATGACAAACGCAGTTTGACATACATATGTTTCAATTTAAACATATTTAGAGCTGTTCATGACAAAGCTAAAGGAGTTTCGATTAATTCACTCAGTCAGCTCAGTATTACACCTCCAACAAGGCGGATAAACAATAAAAACAAAAAAAGCTTGCTTGAGCTTTACTTTTTTCATTAAAAAGTTTGAACAAAAGTCAACACTTCAAACATGAAAATCTATTTGTCGTGATAAAGCAAAATGCTTACCAAATTTTTGCCCTCAACAATAACACGATTTTGAGTGCGGATCACCCGCTTAATGAGACCTGTCTCACCTTTATCTTTACCCCTAATTATCATAACCTGAAAATAACGAACAATAAGGTGCCCGACCAAATATGCATGCGTTCACTACCTCAAATGAAAATCTACAAATTCCACACTGAATATATCTGATGTCACATAAACCTCACTTGAAGTACATGTCTCACTGCTGTACTAAAATTTCTTGTCCACCAGTGATGAACAAGATTTTGAGAAATAATAACATAAACAAATCAATAAAAACAGCATTAGTCTCCTCACATTATCGCCTCTAAGAATCTTCCAGTGATGAATGAGTTTTTGTGCAGCTTTCCAACCCATTTCGGCCTAGACCTATATATAAGGTTTCCTGTCAGGCACAATACAGTAAGCAAAGTAAACGCCAAATGACCGTTTAAGAGCTGCACACGTCGTTCTACAATGAGACGGAACACAATAATCTCCGTTCTGCACCAAAGGAAGGCAGAACGATGGTAAGAAAAATGCATGAGAAATCAGAAATGGGAATCCTGAGGTTCACGAACAAACAAACAACAAAAGACTCGATTGAAAAATCAATGTAAAGTCATCGCCAAATCAATTGGTACAATCTAATAGATGAAAAAAAAAGGTGAGAAAAATACCTTGATAATTGAAGAAGTCAGATCGTGGAGCTCGGGTTCACTGGCTCCAGATTTTCAGAATGGAGGAGGAGTCGGGGAAATTATTCGAACGGGTTATTGGGCTCAGATTAGCTAGGCCCATAAGGGTTCAAGAAATATTCAATCATTTTTTTTCTTCTTTATATCTGTTTCTTTCTTAAATTATATTCCCCATCCCACTAGGTTATATTTTCTATATCGTCGATTCCAAATATATATTTCAGTTTATATTTATTATTACTTCTATATTATTTTACCAATATTCTCTTGTCATTAAATAAATAAACTACTTCCAAGTTTCAACAATTTTACTCATTAAATAAGGTAAAATAGGAAATGTTATGTAACTCTTGTGCTTTTTTTATTTGTGTGAAACATACAAATAAATGGAATAGATGTGATGGGTTCAATTTAAATGGGGAAGAAAACCAAGCACATTGACATTTCTTAAAGATTCTGAAGTTTCGGGACTCTGAACAAATAACTATAAATTTATCCATGGTTGAAAATTTTCATTAACCTGGCAAAAGCTGAGTAGTTGAGGATTATATGTTATAATATAATAAGTAATTTGTGTTATATATTATTAAATATGAAGTGAAGAAATGATAATTAAATGCATATAAAAAAGGAACTTGAAGTTAATGTTGTATCGGAGGGCGAAGTTACATCTAAGCTAACCGGCTGGGCATTACTCTTTAAATTTTTTCTTCATACTGAGATCTTAGCGAAACTTATATTTAGGTTAGCAAGCAAAACTTACCAATCCTCTTCATAAGTTGCACAAGAAAATTTGCAAAAGTAAGAGTTTGCTCATTGTTGTTTACATGATCGATAGAGTTCACAAAAGTATTTTCATAAACATAATACAATTTTTTCTTCTCTCCTTGATTAAGCTCCCAAATAAAGTTAAATTAACTTTTCTCTACAAATCTTTTCCTCTCCTCTCAAGCTCTCAAACAAAGTCTAAAAGAGCTTACATCTCTCTAAGTCAAATACAGAAGTGTAATGACAAACGGATTCACATTTCAGCAACAATTCGACATACCATAAATAACTATGATAAACAATAGCATGATAACTAGAATCATTCAATATTCTCCTTATATGCATAAATTCAGTATTAATTCCATTCCCGACACACAGGTTTTCTTAGAAACACATGCCAGCAGGTGTAGATGGTGTCTTCGATACTTTTTCCGAGAGTGGATCCCAAATGAATTTCTGCTCCCTGCAACGACCACTACCCACATGAGCAGCTGCCACGAGACTTGTCTTCTCAGCCACAGCTTCTAGTCGAAGGCGCTCAGCTCTCGAGCCGATGATCTGCCCCAGAATTGAACCAGCAATGGTCAAGGCCATCGCTGTTTTTGGCATCAATACAGATTTCCTCAGCATGGCTATGAACGGAATTGCAGCATGCACAGCAGTGAACCAAGATAATGAGTAATTTTCTTGTGTGCTCTCTCCAAGCTCCCAGCGGGATATTAGCTGCGATGCCTAGCATTCCTATAACAAGTACCTTTGCAGGTAATGGCTGTGGTCGCATGGTTTTCACAAGGGCAGTCTTGGCGAGGGCGGCCCTAGCAGCGACTACTGCTGGGGGACATTTGAGCTTGATTCCAGGCTGTGGTTGAAGGGCTGTTGCCACAAGGGGAAGGATGTTGCTCATTGCTCTATATGACTTGGCAACTGGACAGTTTCCAGCTCTCAACCACTCGTTTCCAAGTGCCTCATGCTTTGAAGAATCACCCTAAATTGCACATGCAAGATCCATCAATTAGTAACCTGAATTGATGAGTAAAGAAGACGCGAACATCATCAAAGAAAGGTGTGAAGAACATCAAATAAAGTCGGTATTTAATATATTTTAAAGTGACATGAAATGAAGTAAACGCTGGCAATCAAACTATAGATTAGAAAGTTAGAATTTTAATGCATCAGACTTTCACTATGACCGTGTTTACCAGCCACAATGAGGCTATAGAACTTTCCTTAGTACCTCCTTATAGAAGTAATAACAGAATAAACCCAAAGAACATACCTTAGGTGAGAGCTCCTCCTTTCCTGATGACTCAGGCGTCTTGTTCTGATTCTTCCCAAGAAAGGAATGAAACCCGAAGGGCCCTCCTGGTCCAAATGCTGACATACTGATGGAGGCAGCTTTTGACACCAACGGATTGAAATGCCGTACATCATCTGTGTCAAGATTTTCAACGTAAGGCTGTGTGCTTCCTGAGAGAGGAACAACCCCATCTTTGCCGTGAAAAAGTTTGAAAGCCAAATCAAAGTTGGGGCCATCTTCAAATATTGGGCCTCTAACTCCAGTTAACTGAAAATATAAAGAGACTGTCTATTGTACAACTGTACTTATGATATAGTAGAGAAACGACAGGTCGTACGGATTACATTAACAGAACAGAACAGTAAGGAACTAAATCAACTGTGTTTAAATTGAAATGTTTTCGAAACGGATAAACAACTAAGAGTTGTCTGAAAAATCAACATGAAGAACTTACAGGAGCAGGAAATTTCAGAGAGGAAAATGAAAGGTCGGTTGGCTTATTGATGTTCCTCAAGAATGGACATTTCTGAATGTCCTGTTTGCTCAAGGAACAATCAGATGTATCCTCATTCAGCTGCTTGCCCAAAAAATCCATTGACATTCTTCTCAGAGCTACTTAGAGGTGAAAAAAATTTCGGTTGGTTTAGCATTTCAAATGAAAATAATATCACACAATGAACACATCCTACACATTTGAAATTCAATAGAAAGAAACATACTAAAACATCAAGACCCTAAAAGAGGAACAAAAACTAAAAGTAAGTGGTCTATCATAAAAAAAAAAATTAAATTGGCCAACAGCCATCTCCGAACTGTAACTAAATGGAAATCACGAACTCTAGATATATACAGAAAAAAAATTGCAACCGACCCCTATCAAAGATTTTTCACCGGTTGACACCTATGCTGCATTAACTCTCAACAAGAGAACGAGTGTCGGGTAATAAGTCAAGTGGAGAGCTCAAATCTTGCGTAGCCAATTTGGGAAAGGTGATATGAATAGAATTAAACATTTTACATTTGCAGCAGTAGATAAGATTATGTTGTCTTTTGAGTAAGAAGTAGATTGTTTGAAGATATCCAGCGGACCAGCACCTTCCCCCTTTCATCACTAAAATTTGAGATGGAACATAAATATAAGTAAAAGAATGGAGATGATGCAGCCTCACAAGTTTTGAAGTCAACATAGCACTATGAAACTGCCTCAAGTCCTATGATGTGTTTAGATTCCTAACAAAATTGAATATCTCACTAGGTGTACACAGCAAACTTCAACAACAATCTAAGTATAGCCATGATGCAGTCGGCTCAAATTTAACACATATTCCATGATTTGTGACTCTGAAGGACTGAATTTTCAAATACAAAACATCATGACAAACTCCGACTGAAAGTAGAATAAAACACCGATGTTCTGTAACTTTTGTCTCCTATAAAAAAAAAAAGAATAAAACGCCAATATTGTAGTAACTTAGAAATCGAGTGCCAAAATATATGCATTGATGTAGCTTGACTAACAGACGATGACTGAATCAACTAAATGAAAGCATGCACCAAATGGACTACGTTGTAAGATCAATCATTGGGCGGAATTTCCCATGAACATCTTAATTCAACAGCTTGAATCGTATTCCAGTAACAAATGACGAGACGGAACATAAAAAACTACGGAAAGTAACAACTTTCCAGAGTTCAGCAAAAATTGACAGATAGTAAAAAAATTCGAGCATCAACCGGAATAATACGGTAGTTGAGTAAGATCAAAGAAAATGCGAGAAATGACGGTCTACCTGAAGATATCAGAAGGCGAGCGGCAGCGGAGCTCCGGCAAGGTCGTAAACGTGTGGAGAGCACAGAGACAACAGAAGGAAGAAAGTCTGTGGTGGGAGTTTCGTACTGAGGAGCACGTCGCACGTGTGGGACTGGATACTTGGTCAAACGGATTCGTTCACCTAATGTTGCCGGTCAAGTTCAACTGAAACCTCACCTCTAGAATGGGTCTGGTGGGTCTGCCAATTCCTCTGCACGCTTATATCATCCACGTGGCATTTTCTAACCAAATTATGTGGAAAATTAATAAAAATACCAAAAATTAATCAAAACATGGTTTTTGATTAAAAACGTGAAGTTGCTTATTCAACATGTGACCTTGACCATATCTTAGCCCACCAAGACGGACTCTTATTTATCTATCAAACTACCTAGTCTCGTCAATTTAATTTGTAAATTACTATTTGGTCCCGAATCTACCTAAACATATTAAAATGCATTAATCAAACTATTATTGTCAATAATCATTATTTAATTCGCGACGTAGATTGATTAGTGAAACGATTCTTATGTATTTCGTATTAATTTTGTTAATTACCATACCACGTGTTTACTTTACAAAACTATCACGATTGTATAACCTAATTTTCAGATAGTAGTACAACAATCGATATCTAACAACTATGAGTGTTGGACTTTGAGACCTATTTTTTTGCTCAATTTCCAAATATCACTTGATCCCTAGAATCTTTTACAATTATGACATTACTCATATTTTAATATAAATCATATAATTGTAGAAGACTTAACATTAGTATATAATGTAAATATAAATAATAAATAATACAACGAGAAAGGAATATTTGAAACCGACCAAATTTAATAATTTGGTTCCAAAAATTATTATGTTTTAGACCCTATTACCAAAATCCAGGCGAGGAGTACGTTTTGCTCTGTTGTTGTTTTTTTTTTTTTTTTTATTATGAAAATTAAAGCAATCGGAAAATATTTCTTTGGCTTCGAATAATTATTTATTTCCAAATCCATTAATTTCCAAATTTTATCACACTACGTAAGGTATCTCTTGGTTTAGATAAATTTAAATATAATCAGAACAAAGAAAACAAACTTAAAAATCATGGATCTCAACAAACACTCTTCTGAACTATATACTGTTATTTTATTAAATCAATTAGCTTAAATCTGTTTTAAATTTATAAATCCAACTATACCACGTCTTTCTATTTATGACATAATTGGTTTTTAATAATAATTCGTACAAAAAATTTTAAATATAAAAAATAATAATGATAATTGAGTGCTAATTATTTCGGATCTAAAATTAATGTATGATATTTGAGTATACAAAAAATCGTATCAAATGTTTACATTAATAAAATTAGTCTACTTTCATACTCAAATCTTATATCTTGTATATTATTCAAAATTTTTTATACTCTAATATTATATATTAATATCATATCTTCAATATTTGTATCTCATTGTGAGTGTAGAGAAATTATTTTCGGAATTAGGAGCAAACATATATCTTTTCAGAAGAAAATATAAAATTAAGCCTGGACACGAGGAATCAAAGTAATTTATCTTTAGATAGTTTATTTTAGGAATCAAATAACTTGGACAGGGGAAGTGAATGGCAGGTAAAGGAAATAGCGATGTGGAAGATACCGTAGGCTTGGTTATACCCAATTTCTTGCCCACAAAGCTAAGATTCACATTTTTACCCTCCCTCCCTATTTAAACCAATTCCCACACCACCAAACAATCATATCATTCAAAGAGGCGGTGGTCACAAGGCCAATAAATCAAAATCGTTCGGCGGGGGGTTCTACGGAGTCGAATCAAGGGTGGCATCTCTCGGATATTTCTCCTTAGGTTATGCCGTCCTGCTTACAGGTATCTATGCTTCTGATTTCTACGGTTTACGAGTGATTATTTCCGCAATTGGGCAGTGATCTGGTTTTGATGTGCGCGGGTTCTTTTTGATGTTTCGAAGATCTGGGGTAGGTTTCTGTTTCATGTTTAGGGGTGAGCTTCGGGTGATTTGATTGCAATTGGCCCCCGTTTGCGTACGCTTCTATAATTTGGTGTGCTGTCTGAATTTGAGTGTTTGGTTGTTTTCTTCTTTTTAGGTTGACGTTTCTTACAGGCATTATTTCTTCTTGTTGGTCTTTGTGTCTGCGTGTATGAATGCTTAGGTTTGTAATTATGGTGATTTGCTTAGATCTGATTTCTGTTGTGAAGGGTTTTGTATTGAAGTATGGGATCTGGTAGAGGTTTCCGTTTTGAATTAAAGGGTAGGATGTTTGCAGTCGTTTTCAATTTCAAAACTGCGCGGGGTTGAATTTTTGTTTTATAGGGTATGTGTTCATGTTTTCGTTGCAATTTTTGGTTTTATAGGGTATGTGCTCCTTCGCCGTTTCTTTGCTATTGTTTCTCCTCATCGTTCTCTTTATGTACGTCTGTTTATGTTTAGTTCGGTGTTGTGATGTGATTTTTTCTGATCTTCAGTTGTTGCTGACTTTGGGTTGATGATGGAGGATATTGTATATGTTACATTCATAATTTTTTAATATTTGGGTGGGATTTTGATGTGTCAATATCACCCCCAGTATCTCTCTTTGTTCTGTTATATGTCGGTTTTGAATCTTCATATGTTTTGTTGTTTGGTATTGTGACTCATATTTATCTCATTGAAGTTTATAGAAGATTTTGCAATGTCTTAGCATATGCTCAAGTAGAAATATGACCGGCTTTCAAATCAAGACTGCCTATTAGTTTTACTGTGTTAGGTCTCTGAGCTTGGGCTACATTTGTTTTTTTGCATACGAATTTGTTATTTCTAAATGGTTTCAGACCTACGTACATTATTCCTTTTTGGATGCTTGCTTCTGAAATTGCTTTTTATTTTCATTGCTTATTTTTCTTTAAGAATTGTTTGGACTCCACCCCATGGAATCATTCAATTTTCATTTACCTTCAGAGTTATATTGGCTATTCATTTTTTTCAACTCCCACTTTTGGAATTTGCGATCATGTTCTACTTCCAAGTGGTGATTTTATTTTGTGGAAATGAGCAATAGATATTTTCGATCTTATTATTGACAATCACCATGTCATTGTTGCTTACATTTCCCAATTAATAATGACTGTGTACACAGTATCCCTGAAGCTATTTTAACGGCATATATGTTTACAAGTAGCTGACATAGTTTTTTTTTCATACTTCAGGTTGTGCTAGATTTTGATTTGAATCGGTCAAAATTATCTAGGACATGGAGCATGTTAGCCTCTGGTCAAATTGCTGGCAGCACCGGTTTTTGTCATTCCAGGAAATTCTTGAATGGCGATTGTTGTCCTCTGAGTGTTTCGTCTTATTTCCTTCGTTCATTGTACTTAGTGAACAACTTTTCTTAAATGACCAGCACAGGAAACTCAATGAGTTTTTCTTCTAAAATAGCTGTTGGAACTTTGGAGCAGTTCTATAGGAGTTGCTCGCACTTTGTGTTCTGGAGGCTAGTTTACATTGTTGTTTCCCATTCTTTTGTTTTTCTTCTTCAGCAAACCTATTGTTGCTAGAGAACTGCAGATGAAACAGCATAGGTGATCCTTTGATCACCAATTTCTGAGGTATTTCTAGTCATTTATTTGAGCATATGGGATGATGATCGTATAGTTGGATTAATTTTTTCCTTGTTTATCCAGGGGTGAATTCTGCAAGGGTTAAAACATGCAGTTTTTGTGTGACTAAGTATTAGTTAGCTTGCTGCTCTGTAACTGTGCGATTTATACTATCGGAACTCTGCCTTCTCACTATCTCAAAGATGACTTGTTGAATGTGGCTATGTTCTGTTGATCAAAGATTTGCGCCAAGTTCAGTGTGTTACATTGATTACTGTCTCCAGGAAGCTTTGATAGACATTTGTGACTCAAGACAATAACTACATTTATTGGGTAGAGCCTGACACAATCATTTGGTTTTAACTAATAACAAGATGATATGCAGCTCCTTATATCCACTGGCATTTCTGCCTCACCTACTACCCTTTCAAGTCTTTGATATGGTATACTTGCTGAATAAGGCTGTGAATCCCATCCATCATATTCCTTCTGGTCTGCGCACGGTGGACTGCAGCTAAAAAGTTGATGGTGGAGATTGCTGAACCAGCCAGGCCTTTCTAGTTAATATTTTAAGTAATTTAGTGAATCTACAAGCTTCAACAAAGTTATTTACTCCTCTTTCTACAAGCAGTTGAACTGCAAAAAATGGAAAGGTGCTGCCTTCTGTAGTCCTGAATCTTTTTTATATATTGGTTATTTTTTTGTTCAGTTGTTAATATTTGCCCCTACAGATACAAGATCATAAGAGAAGTTGGTAATGGTACATTTGGAACTGTATGGCGAGCTTTAAGCAAGCAGTCTGGTGAAGTGGTAGGTTTATGTAGGCTTTGACTATTCATGGTGGCATTCTGATCCGAACTAATTCTTTCCTGCTCTCAAAGTTGCCTATATGAACTGTGAAACTGAAAATTGACCCATCTAATTCATTTGATAGGTCGCAATTAAAAAAATGAAGAAGAAATATTACTCATGGGAAGAATGTATGAGCCTGAGAGAAGTGAAGGTGACAGATTTTACATTGTTGGTTGGCTTATTTGAGCTCACCTTTTTTGTATTATATAGATAAATGACAGGTTTCTTTTTGTCAGTCACTTAGGAAAATGAACCACTCAAACATCGTTAAGCTCAAGGAAGTAATTAGGGAAAATGATATCTTGTACTTTGTTTTTGAGTACATGGTATGCTTTCACTCTTGGTTTGTTTTTCTGTCTTACCAGTCTCTTACTACATGTGGATGCTCATAGTGCGATACTTTTTCAGGAATGCAATTTATATCAGCTAATGAAAGACAGAGGAAAGATGTTTCCTGAAGCCGAAGTGAGAAACTGGTGCTTCCAAGTATTTCAAGGTCTCTCCTACATGCACCAACGAGGATATTTTCATCGAGACCTCAAGCCAGGTTGAGACTTGTATATTATTTGCCAGATGATCAACTGCAACTTACTTGGTTACAGCTAATTTATCTGGATAGTTTGGATATTGGAGCTTATCATTACAGATAATCAGCATTTCTACTTTTTGGGTTTGGTCCATGGCTATTGTTTCGAGTCTTATTTATTTGGTTTACATTTTCTAAGTTTATGAGTTCTTTCATGAATTTATTTACGATACCGGTGGAGTATAACTTCAGTAAATCCTACCTGGTGCGTAAATGTTTCTTTTATGTGTTACACAGAATACGTTACTTGTTTGTGGATCCTCAACTCATTGGCAACTGGAATGTGTATACCGGAAGGAATTTTTTGTTATTTTATAAAATTGAATCGAGCCAAATATTAGTAACATTTTTCATTGTTGAGGTTAGGTTTGAAATATTTTCTTAGTTTCGGATTATTTTAGACTCGAACATAAAGTTTAAGTTTGAGCTTGATTCATATGGTTAAACTTAATTTTCAAGCGCTGATCAGACAAAGACTTGAAATCAGTGAGCATGCATAGTTTGATTATATTTATAAAAAGTTAATAAAAAATTGAAAAGCACGATCATCTCAAAGAAAGTAATTCGTCCTCAAATTTAGTCTGAATATGTAGCCATACATATTTGATTTATGTAGAGTGCGATAATTTAAATGTCAATTGAATTGTATTTGAGTTTGGTTGAAGGCTCACGAACCAGCTCACTGTCGCACACCTATGATGGAACTTGTTTGAGCGGCTTACTGTGTGTTTTTTAGATTTTGTTTTTCCTTGTATTTTGATTTGGTTTTTTTTTTATTGATTCTCATATCAGAGAACTTGCTAGCATCAAAGGATGTCATAAAGATTGCCGATTTTGGCCTTGCTCGGGAGATCAATTCTCGACCTCCATTCACTGAATATGTCTCCACACGCTGGTGGGTAGCTATTTCTCTTCCTTGTGTATTTCTATTCTAGTGCTCATGTGCTCTTCTGTAACTTGTGATATGAAGGTACCGAGCTCCTGAAGTTCTGCTTCAGTCGCCAACTTATGGCCCCCCAGTTGGTGAGTCTGTATGATAGGAGTTATGCTCTAAAGTTTTTCTTTTGAGGTATTAAGATTCTCTTTTTTGTTTCAGACATGTGGGCAATGGGTGCTATAATGGCTGAATTATGCACACTGCGTCCTCTATTTCCAGGCTCAAGGTTATCCAGTTATCCTTCTTTAAAGGCCTTTTCATTTATGTTTATCTAGAATTAGGTTAGATTATATGGGTGGATTGCGGCATATGATGTCTGTCTGAATGGCATGCCATCATGTGCCATGTTTATTGTGTCTCACGGTCTTAGGTGCTAATAGCTATAGTTGGTTTTTTTCATCTCACCTTGTCTTGCCAATTACTTCCTTAACTTATCTTTGACTTGGAAAATACACAAAGATTTTGAATTTGATATAAATCATACATAAAAATAGAAGCACAACTGGAGAATGAGATGCTCTATCAATAATAGCCAACTAAAGGATACTTAGTGTAATCTAGGATTGGTCCTCTTTACAGTTGAGATACGTTTTCCTTGAAAATATGTTTGTTCCTTCCTTTCCGCAATTTGTATAATAGAACCTCTTGCAAGCATATTACCTTGTTACCAGTTCCCCATATGACGATCCAACCTGCTCCTGTTCTCTTCTTTATTGGTGCAGTGAGGCAGATGAAATCTACAAAATATGCTCTGTGATAGGCAGCCCCATCAATAATGAATGGCCTGAGGGGATTGAACTTGCTAACTCCATCGGTTACCAGTTCCCACAAGTGAGTGTTACATTTTTCTCCAGATGCAAATAAATGTAGTGTCAGGAGCATTTATTTGTTATCCATTAGAGGCATTATTTTCTGTCTACGTTGTTTCATGATAATTCAGACAAAAAAACTATTGTAAACCAAATGTTTATTATGCAAAATAAAGTTGAAATATCAAGAAAATCTGGCAAGCCTAATCATTCATTTTTTGCAAAATATAACAAAGTTATACTGCTCCTGTGAGCATTTGATTTATGTTCTACTAATTTCATAAACCCTTCAACCACAATATTTATGTTCTAACATTTATCATTTTCATGTTTTGCCATTTTATTTGACGGGTCGGTAGTTTGGTGATTAGTACCCCAGATTACTTCTGTACACTGATATAAAAACATGACAGGTCACAGGGGTCCATCTTTCTGTGGTGATACCAGGTGTTGGCGAGGATGTTGTTAATCTTATCACAGTAAGAAACTATTACATCTTCAAGCCCTCCATCTATCCCCCTTCCCTGACATTTCCGTGAAAATCACATTCCTACCTTAAATTTCAAATGATGAACACTTATTTGTAAAACCTGTTTTTTTTTTGTAATCAAATTTTCTCATGCTGCTAAAATTTTGTATTCTGTCTCCTGTTTGTGCCAATATAGTCACTCTGCTCATGGGATCCTTGCAAGAGGCCAACTGCCTTGGAGGCTCTTCAACACCCTTTCTTCCAGGTATCAAACTCTTGTAATTTTTAATTCTCTCTTCTTAAAATCGGCAAACAAATCTGATTGATTATACATATGACATGATTAAGTTTTCTCAAATGATAAGACTTGTTTTTACAATGTTCAGAGTTGCTTTTATGTTCCACCATCATTGCGTGCTAAAGCTACCACTGGAAGAACCCCTCCTTCTGGTTAGTCTTTGATTGTCATGCTCTCTTCTGTTTTGACAAGTATTGAGGGAATTGGCATTGAGATTTGAGTTGTTGCAGTGGGAACAAGAGGAATTTTGGAGCAAAAATGTGGGAGGAAAAGTACAGTTAGTTTATTGAGCCCAAAGCCTAGTGACAGTTTTTACACTGCTAGGTCCCAGGCATCTTTGAGTGCAGGTATAGTTTTTTTATGTAATTGTAGTTTGTTGTATTTGGGGTGATAATCGGCTAGGTTGTGCAGGTATGTGCTCTTGTTTATATCATAAATGGGAGACAAACGACAAGATTCAATGATCATGAGGAAATTTAAGCATTGTACTTTATTGAGATATAGAAAATTAATTAAAAGGTCGGGCTGCCTCTGGCAAGTGCTTTGAGTTGAGCACGGGATAGTATAAAATCTGATCTCAAAATAATTTTCTTCCTAGTCAATAACACACACACCAAGACATGTCATTAAAATTTTTAAGGCGATTTAATCTCCAAATTTTCGAGTTGTAGGAAGCATCAATTAATTGATGTTCTTTGAGTTCTCTCAGTTCTTTTTGAGATGATTGATATTCCTGTAACTCTGTACGATCATAATTAATGTTTGTGGAAGTGAGATATGCTACTATTGGGGAATAAGGTGGACTAACCTTTGTGAATTGTTTCGGTCTTTGTATTAGTAATGGGTTTTATACTGATTAAATTAGTTTTATCCTATTTATGCTTGTGTTTTTTTGGTGGCAAGATCAGTTCAAATGCGTCAAACTGTAACCTGCTTTTTCTTTGCCTCAGGTGTGCAAAGGAAGTTGGATATGAACACTAAGGTAAATCGCAATGATGATTATACTTGAATTGAGTTGTAACAAGTGTTACGGAATCTGTAGGAGTTTTAGATCGTTTTTTATAAATGTTCTGAAGTTTATCCTGTCGGTGACACAGGATACGACTAAAAGTGACAAGAATACAAAGAATTATGTAAAGCAACAGCCAAGGTATCGACCGCCTGGCATGTATGGCCAATGTAAGTAGCAACACTATTACTTCTTTCATGAGACTGTTTGGGCTGAACCTTTGGAGAGGTGCCTGATTTAATCTAACTACTTCATTTGTTAACTTTGAAATTTGTGGCCAACACATTCTCTTCTTTGTTACTCATTGTTCTGTCAAGATCGGTTGTGAATTTATTATTTTCCATATCAACGACTGCATGGTCTGGTTGTTGATAATCATATTATACGTTTGGATGATTTGGAATTTGTGTGCTAATTGAAATTGGAATTTCTTATCGATATTCATTCTTATATTTGCTATGAAATAATAACCCTGCCTTGGATTATCCATTTAACTTTGGCCGGATTCTTTCTGTTTGCGTCTATGCAGCTGGTCACGGGGGAAAAAGTCTTGCAATTTCTGATACGACTGAGAAGTTGGCAAACATGAGCGTGGGATCTGGTAGATCATTTGTGAAGGCATCTGTGCCCCCACCACCTATGAAGGCTGGAGGTTGGCACGGGCCATCGGAGTTGTTGCTTGGACGAACTCAAGAACTTCCTAGACGACCTTATAATAGGAAAGTGGCGGGTTGAAAAAACTTGTGATGCTATCATTTGGTTGGCTTATTCACGTTGGTGTTATCCTGTGTGTCTATCCTAGAATCTATTGTTACCTATAAGTTGATTCAGTTCTCGTTATAGTTGTACTGTTAACCTGCGGGTTTGATGTTTTGATAAACTTTTGTGGAAAAGCTTGCTTGGTAATAAATAGTCTGGGTGTTGCTTAGAATCTTTAGTGAATTTGGCTTCTACCTGTGTTCTTTCTTCGGATTTGTTTATATAGGTCAATATTCTGTTTTGTCAAGTCCCAAGCATTCTAATCTCATCAGGTTGATAGAGTGCATGCACGAACGAATCTAATCCAATCTCAGAGAATTGGTATATATTAATCGTTTGTCAGAAATATACGATATGTTGAATAAGAGACATGAAAATTGTGAATTTTTTAATTTCATTTTATTTTTTACAAAAGCCTTTAAATACCGGAAAACATTAGTCGTGACATATTTCGTTAATTAAAATCGTAGGAATATACTATTTCTTATAGAGCATCCACCGACGGATCCTGTGTATCTACCGTTAAAAAATATATTTACTGACATACAATCGTGATTCACTGAATTCGCTCCTTCCAAAAAGATTGTAAAACACCAAGAAATCTAACTAAATGTCTGCCTTTTGTCATCGATACCATTTAAACCATATAAAAAGTACAACAGAAAAATGGGCACTGCCTCAATATAATCTTGGAAAAAAACCCCCCCGCAAAGACAGATAAAACACCTGAAAATGAAACATCTAGCTACAATGAAAATCCCCCCTCCTAAATCTTTTCCAGAACATTTATAAGTTGAATCTTGTAAAGTTAAAAGATTGTGTTAATTTTCCTCCGTCGACTTAACTAGCAAAGATATTGAGCTTGTATCCTGTCTCGGTTACTGTCCCACCAAAGCTTCGCGTGCACCTCTCCGAATTTTTCACGGCTACAACAAAACCATTCAAGTTCAGACGTTTTCAACCCTAAGACTCGGAAAGAGTATCAACTTATTTACCTGAATCTAACACGTCGAAGTTCTCTTGTTCCATCGACAAGTTGTCGGATGGTGATATAAACACCAGGCTCATCTTCTTCGATCCATTCGGATTCAATGTCACTTGCATTGCTGATAGAAACCGAAGCCTCGTCTCTTGAAGAAGTTGTCATTCTTGAAGCTTCCATCGGCATCTCACTTTTCATGCCACTACTCGGGTAAGCACTAGATCCTGGATTGTAATATTGGCCGCTGCCTTGGAGATTGTACCTAGGAGTCATTCGAGGGCTTTCTAAGGCAGTTCCGAGCCTAGAATACGTCGAGTCTCTCTGCAATAGTAGCAAGTCGCGAGTTTGAATTTGAACATATCATGATAGACTAAAGAGCAAAACTCAAGAAAGGGTTTGTGTGAGTTTACTCCATCTTCAGATCTCCCTGGAGTGTTGAAACCTTGCTGATTGAATTTCTGGACATTGTATAGCTCCATTATCCTGTCGTAGTTTTCTCCCCACCATCTCTGAGCTTGCCATTTGTTGAACATCTCCCGGCTTCACATGCATGTTAAGCAGGCGCGATCTTGTGTTATTATAATGGCGAATCAAATTTCATCAAATAAAACTAAAACCAACGTCCCATTTGGCCATGTCCAGTTTTTAAGTTGTGAAAGTGGCAATCAGTAATGACATGTCTAATATCAAAAGCTATATATAACTATTATATATATGTGGTTTCCAAAACTTGACAAAAGTATACTATCTTTCAAATAGATACGTACTTGAAACGGATGCGTTTAAGATCATTCCCACCTCGAGGGAGTGACACAAAAGTGATTTGAACACCAGGCTCCACCTGTGCCATCCATTCTTTCGGTTCATTATCATTTTCGAGCGCCGTTTCTCCGGCATGAGCTGAGAAAGAGTCTACTCCACCGGTGGTTCTGTCGCCACCGAATACCGTGAATGTGGAATCAGGCCGCTTGGCTCGATGTCCTGATTTTGTGAAATCCCAAGCTGGAGTCGAACTTGAGCTGCCCGGTTGGGCATATGAATATGGAACCCCCTCGGAAATTGTATCGAAATCGGGATAGGATCTTTGCCCTCTCTTGAAAATATTATCTGTTTGGCCTGGTTTACCTTTGGAAGAAGATGATCCTGATACTTTTAATGCCATATCCTTTATCTGATCATGAAAACGTTTCCTTCAGCTTCAGTAGGCCACTTAGTGAAAAAGAAAACAGCATGGTGCCATGTCAAATGCATATATTAATCTGAGTACTTAGATTGAAAGTTTTTATTTGTTCAAAAACAATTTTCACAATTAAACACGCGTTTCTCCGAAGAAAGCCAACCAACCCTCAGGATACTTGGTACAGAGACAGAAATGGGGACTTTATTCCATAATACCAATGCAAACGGGGTTTTCTTTTTTGCATTATATTGTTGAATTCCCCAGTACCACACAGCCACAGGGCCCCCAAGACACTATACAGTACAGTGGTGTAGCAACCTGGATTTAAATGTGCAATGGTTTTTTACTTTATCATATTGACATAGAAGTATGCCTAAAAGCAATTTATGTGTAGCTCAAGTTAGACAAGAAATAGCTTGTCCCAGCAACACAGCTTTGCAGCACATAATACTGACACATTACAGGCTAAAAAGCTTCTTTGTGAAGTCCAAAGCAACTGATAAATCTGATTAAATATATTGCGCCAGTACTGCTAAATCTACAAAAACTGTTTCTTGAATTGGTCAAAAAGACGTGGATGGCCTATGAGTCGTGGATCCAATTTTGGTACGAGATACTGGAATTGGAACCATTTACAAGATACTCCTCCACAGTTCTAAAAAAACTAAAAATAAAAATTGGGCAAAAAATAAGTAAAATGAAAGAGGTTCTTCGCTCCAAGAGCTGAGAGGATTTTAACGTATTGGAGGCAGGAATTCAATGTGGGCCACGTCAAGGACGAGTCTTTTCCAAATATATCCAGGCCTGTCTTTTCTGAAGATCCCACAAATTATATATATATCATTAAACTTTTCACTGTTTCTAGTTGATTGAAGATCAAAGATTAGTTCCCTCTAAAAAAAGTTCAGAGATTCAGATCAGTACCAAAGCCAATAACTTTCCACATTTGAAGAACAAGATGAGGCTGTTCTGTTTATTAATGTTATCCCACCGATTATTATATCTTGAAGTTTTTCATCGATTAGTTCAAAAGAAAATTTACTGAAATGTTCTTGAAATAAAGATTGCATGAATGAATACATTCTAGTTCTAGCAAAACGGGAACCCTTCAAGCAGAATTAATCCTGGAATAAAAAGAACAAATCCTTGAACTATAGGAAAAGAGATAAAGATAAAGCCAAGAACTTGAACCCTGCTCAATCTCATGTGCTTCGTTAAGCACGAAGTCTGGTCAATTCAACAAAGTTAAAGCACAAAAAAATGCAATCCATCGTAATATTTCAAGTTAGAATTCCTCGTATCAAAGGGCGATCAAATGCATGGAAAGCTGCAAAAGAGACAATTTTGGTGTAGGGCCAAAAAAATTATGGGACCAATCAAGATTTTTGGACACATGATCCGAGGAGTGGCGTGACAATGTCCCCTTCAATTAAAGTCATTTTCTTTGCTACCATAATAGTGTCACACACACCCCACATGTCTCTTTGAGCCATTTGCTGTGACTTGTAAAGTCACCTTCAACCAGTGGGGGAAAATAGAGAGACAGACAGGATTATCATTTGTCTTTGTTTTAAAATGTTTAGATGTGATTTGAGGTACGGATTCAAGACTCTAGCTTCGGGGTCGCATACCAAGTGACGGAAATAATTATGATGAATTGTGTATAATTTTCAATGACAAAAACACATTAAGTGTGACACTTAGAAAACTAAGAAGGAAAAATGGAGCATAATCTATCTATTTACAAACTAACAAGTCAGGTATGATGGTGTATCAAAAAATGAACAGAATTTGTCCACTTTTCAATTCTAAATAGCATTTGCAATCCTTTCTTAAGAAAAGTATGCCTAAAACCCAGAAACCCGTACCAGAAATCCAGCAACAGTACACTCGAGATTCAAATTTTTTGCTTGGACCCACGAAAGTTTCTTAGAATGGACCCCGGAAAGAAGTCATGGCAAAAGAAGTAAACACATGACCTAATTCGTACGTAAAAAAACCAGCCAATGCTAGCTAGGAAACTCGTACATTAAGGACATGAATCATATAGATATATATATATATATATATCTTGGGGTGGGGGTGGGGTAAGGAAGCAGAAGTAGAAGTGAAGAACCTGTGTAGTGAGACTTTTGACAGCGTCTTTAGTAGAGGGAGTCCCACGCGGGGCATCATCTTCATCATCATCTCTTTGCTTTGAGCAAGTGATACATGTCAGCATCTTCACTTTTCTTCTTTTTCCACCTGCACATTAACCCATTAATTTAGAAAATTTCGAAAGAAACAAGTGAATGAACTTCATCAATATGTAAATATTTGCCATTGTTTATTACACTAAAATAATAAAATAAAGCCCAAGTTTTTCAGTTTCTTTGATGTTTCCGGATTTCAACTCCATCTATGTCCACTAAAAAATGTAAATATGAAGGGTAAGATATCATCCCTCCTAGATAAATTTTCCCTGTTTTTCTATAATTAGTAATATGATAAGACATTATTTCAATAAGTTTAAATAGAGTCCAAATTCCAACTAATCCAGCCAAAATTCCCAAACTATGTGAACAATCAAAATAGAATAAAAATATAAACGGTTCAAGCTCATAGAATAGAAAGTAATAATATAAAACTATTACGAAAAGAATTTACAAGTAGTTTATATGTTAAACATAAAGGGCCAATAATTGAACACAAAGTTCCAATGTGGCGTCTGATGTTCCTTCCTTTAATGCACACAAAGAAAAATTAAAAATGGATTTTGTGTCCAATTTTCTGACAAATTTTATTGATCACACTCAAGCGCAATCCGCAATAATCAAATTCCTTTCACTTTTGTTTTGGAGCACAATCATTCTTTGCCCTTTTCCTGGATAATAGTAATAATTCCAAAACCAATAATATTTAAATTATTAAGTAAAAGGGACCAGATGGTCGAAAAAGTAACTGGGATTCAAATGACATGACTCAATAAATGAATATCGAAAGTTGTAATAGGTTGCAGAATTTGTCTGGTTTCGAAAGCTCTCGCTGAAAACTCATACGGGCAATGAAATCTTTCGCCGATACAGGCTTTTAATTTTATCTTCTCAAGTTCAATGATTTCAAGAACCAACAAAAAAAATCCCAGATTTTGAACAAGGTGGCCATTAACATACCTTAAAGTTCACAGAGCCAGCCAACGCTTTCGGCCTCTATTTCTTCACAACCTAAATCAACAGATAAGCAAATACGAGTAAAACCAGATGTCAGAACTCGAACAAGAATCTTGAAAGAAGTTGTCTGAGTTTTACCTCTGGATTAAATCTTTGACGCTAACTTGGGAGGACAAAAAAGCCGAGAACTTGATGAATTCTCCTGAAAATTTAGCTGCTACAGGCATGTTAACATGGCAGAGGATCGGGGGAGGGAAAATGGAGGAGGAAAGGGAAAAAAACAGTGCAACCCCACTTCCAGAAAATCATATAACAGCTATTAGCCAGCCCGCGAATAATCGAATCGAATCTAATCTCCCGATTATATATTCTCCAGTAGTACTTCATGCAGCTACAAACGAATCTTCAATAAGTGAAAATATTCTCCGGCGAAACATGCCGACTGCGTCGGCTCTGATTCATAGCTCTACAAGCGGCGGAGGTTGACCGATAAATGGGAATATTTCCCTGCATAAATAGATATATATTGCGAAAAATGAGGGGGAATATTTGTTTTTGGTGTATAAATGGAAACAAGAACGAGACTGGAGACAAGGAAGGAGAACGAAGCGTGAGATTGTGTGTTTGTATTTATAAACGGGGTCACGCCGTCAAATCCCGTCGTTATCTAACGGAAATCAGAACACCAAAAACACTGCATCAAAGTTGTACCCTGTGCCTGGGAGGTTGTACATGGGGACAGAATTATTTGGGTGGGGTCATTTTAAATTGGAAATTTATGCCAATTGGGTGGCAACTGGAGCCCACCTGTATTTGTGAAGGAACCCCGGTGTCTGTGCATGTACGGATGACACGTCGGCATAATACAGAATTGCTTTATTGTGATTTTAATTTAAATAACTAAAATAGTCGGGATATGATCATTTCCAAATAAGAGAATTAAGATATTAGCAAAAAACCCATCACCCATGTTAATATTTGAACTCAGATGATAACTCGTTTGCTCATTTTATTGTCTACTAAATGTTCAGCTCGGGACCCGAGGTAGAACTTCTCTTAGAAGTAATACTAAGACAGCCCTCAATCCTGTCTCCACCAGATCATTATCAGATCGGGCGCGCATCCTACTGGCCAGACACGGTACCTCAGGGTCTCGACGTAGCATCCCGACCTATTAACATAATGAGTGATGGTCCATCCTCACATATGCAAATTGGCCCTCTTGATTTATCCATGATGAGTACACTGACAAATACAGAAGAAACCATCTCTATCTACGGAGGGTATGTGAGAGTACATGTTAGACCCACTACAATTCATAATTGTCCGACAAGTGTATCCAACCACTATGCTTACCTATAAATACCCAGGTAGATCCCCTCTTTTATTCATTCAGTAACTTCATTTCTTTTCCTATATACGTACTCTTTGCCCTAAAACCATTATTCTAACTTAAGTATCGAAGGGCCTTCATTGGGATTCCTCCCGACACCCTTTGACCGAGCTTTTGTGTTTGCAAGATGTTGCTGGCGAAGCACAATCCGACCTACCGAACTAAATTTCGTTCATCTCCCGACCTGAAAAACCTTGCGTGACGATAGCTCATTGTCGGGGCGAAATTCGGCAACATCGATATTTTATTTGAGCATTTTAATCAAATGATTGAAAAAATTAGATGAAATAATAGAAACAAGTTAATAAAGACCATTCGTATCCCAAAGTAGCATCGAAACATACCTTAACTATTTAAAATATACAAAAAAAAACTATTTGCATACAAATTACATGCAATACCTAATATAAGCTAAGCTTTACCCTTACTACACTTAAAAAAATTGATCACATTATTGGATTAGAGAACCATAAATATTTCTAATAGATGACTGCTTGTCCCTTGTACATCCGTTATTAAATATTAATTGATGATTATGGGATAACTTCCGAACAGTACGACCATATTATTAGTCAACTAAACAAAACTTGGCCCACAAATAAAAAATGAACGTCACAAATTAAGACTTCTGGAAAATAATTAAATACTAAGCCTAAATATGTTTGACTCTTAACGGGATCAATCCTCGTTTAAATTATAAAAATTTATTTTATGGGTAAATTCACTTTAAATCTTACATCCAAACTTAATTAGAAGAAAACATGTTTGTATTATTTGATCCTAAAAAGAAATTTAGGCACTCCCTATGCCTACATTTTGTTTCATCTATAAAAATAGATATAAATTCATAATGATATTTGAGTAAAAATAGTTCTAGATCCAGTACGAATGATAATGTTTTGAGTATACAATTAGAAAAACTTTATTAATATAAATATTTGCTATAGAAGTCTATTTGCTTAATTATATAGTTAGTGCATGATATCAAATAGTCAGTATTCAATATTAATATCACATTTAAAATATGATTATTACTAAAAAAAAAAACCATGGTGCTGTTAATACCAAGACAACGTATTTGATACTCAAAAATCATATATTAGTATCAGCTCTTCCACAGTTGGCAAATGTCATATATTACCGATTCTTGTTTTTAGTGTATTGTATCGATTTTCATAGGATAAAAACACGTGGTCTCAAAGAATGCAAAAATAATATTTGTGCTCACGGTGTACAAATACATAATTTATGTTTGGATTTAGGGGTTTAAAGTAAACTCACCCTCTTTTTATTGTTGATTGTATATCGTGTTGTCGTGAATTGTTTTTATTTAAACATTGTAATATTGATGGTGTTACCATATTGCACTTACATTTTTTTTATTAAAAGATATATTCCACTATGAACTCGAATAAAATTCTCACCCTGTTAACAGTCCTTAGAGTCTCTGAGTCTCTGCATATATTTCTGGCATAGTGTACCAGCTTGCATTTGTGTATCTATAGATCACTATGCTCATCCCTATTTGGAATTCGTACTTGAGTTTTTTGTCTCATTTGGGTAATGCCCAATAATTTTTGTAGTTCTGCATTTATTTGTTGCCCCGGAGAAATGATCAGATCTACTTAACGACAGAAGTTGAAATTGGTCTCAAAAAGACAAAAATACAACTATATGTATAACAAAAAAGAGAATCATATTTGAAATTTCTCTTCTGTTCCTGTTTTTTTTTTTTTTTTTGTACAAATTATATGTGTTCTCTAATTACTATTATTAGTCCGAGCATCATAGAGTCGAGAATGGTGTAATGATATGGTATTTTTTTGTCTCTTTCCTTTAAATTTTATGGAAATTTCAGTTCGGTTTTTTATTAATAATAGAGCCAGAACGGTGTCATGATATGGTATTTTTTTTTCTTTGTACGTTTTATTTTTATGGAAATTGCATTTGTCTTTTGTTAATATTTGCGACTATGATATGACTTCCATATAAATACAATCAATTCAAATTGCAATATGACCCTTTATCACTCTCTTACGATGCTGCACCCTTTCTCCACTAACATAAATCTAAGCGGGACTGCCAGTAATGGAGAGACGTTTGGAGGTCTAATCCAGACCGTTGACACATGTTTCTTTACAATTAAGCTTTTCGTTTGTTGTTTATCTAATTATAACCCCAACACTAGCTCCGATGGCGATATGCTTAGTGTTCAGGTTATCGGAACTCTGTTGTATTTTCTCAGCACGTTCGATTAATGTATAGATTTCGATGCCGTCGGATGGTTCTATATATGTTGCATCTATATAGTACATATTCAAATATTGAACTGCCGCTGGATCAACGTGGGCTCCACATGTTTTTATGTGGGGTTCACCGATCCAGCCACAGATGAACATAAAACCAACCCGAAGTGTAAAGTGATTAATTTTACCCCCAACACTTCATTCCGGTAGGGATATGCTTAGTGTTCAGGTTATCGGAACTCTACTATATTTTCTTTGTACGTTAGATTAATGTATCCGTTTTCGGTTCTATCGGATAGTTCTATGTTGCACATATAAGTACATCTTCTAATGTTGAATAGTCGTTGGATCAACGTGGGCTCCACATATTTTTTATGCGGGGTTCATTGGTCCGATCACAGATGGAGATTAATTTAGTGATAGCAAAATAAAAAGAATAAATTAGAGTTGGTACGGGTACAAACAAGATCCAAATTGGAATATGGCAACCACATGCATGCATCGATCTTTCGATAATCACAGCGGAAATTCATGGATTTCTATCTATATATGGGAATCGGGGAAGATTCTGAATACTCAAACATGCAGGCTACGTACGTTTTTTTGTCTTACCTCGCTGCCTTGTAAGTAGGGCATCACTATGGATACATATTTTATAAAATAAAGTACACATTTTGAAAAAAAAAAAAAAATTATTCTGTCGACATATACACTTTAATCATCTAGTCAAGCAGACAAAGTTTCCACTTTATGATGTATTCTACTTTCGAATCAGAGGCCAATTAGATGGTGTGTAAATCGTGTACTCGTAGATTTAGAATTTCCGATCATTTAACTGGGTTTATTTTGTTTCGGATTCCACTTTCAATTTCCAAATTTGATATAACAATTAATTATTAAAAGATGTGGGCAAGAACATATGCTTTAGTCTCTTTTCAACTGTAGCTGTGGGGATGTCTTTTTAGAACTTTTATTATTTGGGCTAATGACATATCTTTAAGCAAAGAAATATGCTATGAATTTCCGAGACATGCATCCTCCCAAAGTTTCTAATTCAAGTTATCAACTTTTGCCCTTTCATTTTATCCTATTAACAAATCATTAACCGACACGTGGTGTGTCTAAGACATACGATTCATATTGTGCTTGAGTAATACTTTAATATCTTGTAACTCTTGCATTGTAGTAATACCTTATCACGTGCGATAAGGTATTACTTTCTACCATTGTAATTGTAATATTATGAAGAAAGACAAATCATGTGTATTTTTATATTTTAGGAAAATATTATTATAAATATCAACAAACTAAAAAAAAAACTACCAAAATTTAATTTTTTTTTCTGTTTTGGTGTGTTAATTCAAAATCTTATTCACAAATTTAACTATACACATCAATGAGCTTTATTCAATTAGTGATGGCCGAATATCTCACCTATTTTTTAGCATTTTTTTAAAGTCTAAAAACCTATTAAATAGTATATAACTGCTTGAAGGTTTATTCTTGGTTTTTCACTCTTTTTAAGTATATTCATATGCTTTTGTTCGATTTTAACTCATTATCCATCATCGTTTTTATGACAATGGTTAACCCAAGTTGTCGTAGGAGTCTGATGTAGCCAAATAGTTCAGCCAAGAGCAAACGATGCCACGCCGAGGAGCTTTTATGACGTCGGGCAATTTAAGAGAAGGTCGCGCGTCGGGTCGAGATCTGCAGCCACAAAACACTCGTCAGAGGGCGCCGGAAGTGTGTCCGGCGAAGCCCCTCCGATGCTTAAGTCAGGTGATATCAACGCAAGAAAGTGAGAGCAAGTATAACTGTGTGCCAGAGTGTGCAATAGAGAGTGAATGAATCTGAAAAGAACAAAACCTGGGGGGGTATTTATAGAGGGGCTAGGCAGATGAATCGGTTCGCTTGCACGTTCTGTCGAGACGTGGGTGAGGTCGTGCGCACGTTTTCCGCCTAATCCGGCCCACGTTCTCCGCCTTTTGCGGAAGTGCTTTAACACGTCGGGTTGGGGTTCTCGGGAGACGCCTCGAACTTAGGTTGTCTCCTCGGGTTATAAGCTCTTCTCCATAACGAAGGAGCTCGATCGATTCCCGAGCGTGTGGCAAGGCCTCGGTCAAAATCCCGAGCTCCGAGCTCTATGCGCGCCTCTTGATTGCTTTCGCCCTTGATGATGTAGGTAGGATCGATGCTTGGTCCTCGGGTCCCGAGCTACTAATGGGGGGCATCAGAGTCCATTCTAAGTCATTCCAAATAATTCAAACTCCTCTTCCTATTAAGTGTGGAATAGAGATTATCACTATCACCATGATAGAATTCAACGTCCTCTTAACGACCTCACTCCTCGATCTACCAGTGCTATGAATATAGAGGAGGCTCTATGTTCATGAGGTAGCTCATTTGATGTAGAAATTAATTTAAAGATTCAAAAAGTGCCTCCAACGTAACCCATGTACGTAGCACTTTTTATAGTAACATTTATTTCATGGTTCACTGTCCGTGACCATATATATCTGACATCATTATGTCATTTCTCGGGTTGAGGCGAAATGGATCTCCACAACAATAACTTCATATTCGTTCTCACTTAGTGAAAATAGATAACTCAGGTTGTTATAGGAGCACATTGTTGGTCATAATAACTTTTTAGCTTTATTTTCTAAACAACGTAAAATAGGAATATTGCATCAGTCATTATCAGTAGCAGTGATGAAGCTATATTATCCAAAGGGGTTGTTATGGAAGACTTGTTTGTCTTTTATGGGAGATCACGATGAAATACTGCAGGAATGACAAATCTCCACTACTATCGTGTTGAAACATTTATGGAGTGATAAGAGTTGAACAATCCTTTTAATGTGATGAAATCAGAGTTGTGTCATGTAATGCTTGTTTGATCCATCAAATTAAATATCTACCGAGAAATTGTTTTAGTTTGCTCGTTTTATCTATCTGATTTCTCTTCAATGGAGTTAATGCATCTTGAACACCAACTTGATAACTTCATTTTTTACATGATAAGTAATAATCAGTTCTCTGAGTTTACAGGGATTAGTGATATTACCAAAAGTATGGTCCAATTGAAAAGGCATCAATTATATTCTGGCTTGTATTTTCTTTTATTACCTGAGGCAACTTAACTGCAGAGAGAGTGTTTCAATGAAAATTATCAAAATATCACTTAGTGATAGATTGAGAAATAATATGTTAAATGACCGTTTTGTACGATATATTGAGCGAGATATTTCTTTACCGTTGAAGATGAAGCTATTATTCAATGTCTTCAAAGTATGAAATCTCGGAAGAGTGTTATTGTAAAATATATAATTTAATAAACTTTTAGTATTAAATCTTGTTTTTTTAATTAATTCTTAGAATTTATTAAATTTTCCCCTCCGATCGAAAAAGCACAAATAACATAAATTTAAAGAACTGAACAACTTCCACAAATAATAAAATATATTTAAATAAATGAACAGCTTCGACAATCAATGAACCAAGTGTAGATGCATGTGCACAAACATCAAATAATTAATCTGGTTTTACAACAAAGATGTAAAATACCATCAATTTCATATAAAGATAGACGAACGAGGGGACTTCTAAAAAACAAATTGGGGGACAAAGAAATTTTACAAACGAAATAAATTGGGGACATGACGGATAACAAAGAATCACAAATGAACCCATATATTTTAAAAATTGATATTGTGGACACCTCCTGTGGGCATCTAGGTGACGTGGGACTTCCTGGTGCTGTTACGTCACCAGGTGCCCACATTATCATTTATATATATATATTTTTATATATAATAGATATATGTATGTATGTATGCATATTCCACATGGTGTGTACACATAAAATAAACCTTTAGAAAAGTGAGTAATAATCAGAAGAGATCTTCATAACAACGAAGAAAAGCATAGTCAAGATCCAAAAAGCCATTAGCCACCCATCGCTCCATTGGCTCGTTCGAAGCTTTCTTCGCGTCTTTCCAATGTAATATTTACGGCCCTCTTTGGTCGTGAATTTCAAATCAATCAATCTACGAATGAACTTTCTCGTTATTCTCCTTTTTCTTTTATCTCTCTCTTATTCCCATTCGCCGAACGGGCTTCCCCGATGGTATGAAAGATTAGTAATTTGCATATTGGCACGTATGATATAATTAAGTACATTTAATCCTACCCATTGAATTAAATGAAAAGGTGGTTATAATTCGAATTTGATTTTAGGGATGGCTATGGTCCGGGATTCGGGAACAGTGTGTACCCAACCCTAATATATATATATATATATACAAATTTGATATTGTGGGCACCATATCTGGACAAAGGCTGATGTGGCAACATCAGGAAGTGCCACGTCAACCTGGTGCCCACATACTTGGACCTATATCCGTATCCACCCCGAAACCCTTGGAGTTTTAATTCTAATAAGTTTGTGAATGATATATTCAGATATATTCAGATATATATTTATGTTTTTTTTCATAGTTGTAAACCAAGATGTAGTTATGAGTATGTGATTAATTATATTCTCATAAACATTAGTAACTACATCACTTTTAAAAGACTTAAAGCCTAATTGTTCAAAAATATTTTGATTAGTTGATATGATAGAGTTAATTTTGTAAAATTAAAGCTTTTATCTTCAATTACTTTGTTTTATGTTTTTGTTGTGTTAGCAATATTAAAAATTATAGATGTCAAAATATAATACAAATATAATTGTCCGACGGAAAGTTCGGGTATGGGGACAAGATTGTCACGAGGTTTGAAAATCTTCAATGGGTTGGGTCTCGTGTCTAGTCCCTAGATGTTGTCAACCCGTTAGAAAAGGTTTCTTGTGGAGGATTTAGAGATTCTTGTGTTATCAAATTTCAACTTCAAACCCCCTATGACACATGTGTATTTGATGTTGAAAACGTCTATCGACCTGAGAATTATTTTTCTTTACCAGAGAACCTAACGAACTTCCTCCGATGATACCTAAGCACTTAACCTGTAATCAAAACCAAACGTCAAAGGACATTGAAAGTGTTTCCGGTTAAGCCCCTTCGATGCCTAAGTCAATCGACTGAGTGAGAGTTTTGTAAACAAAAGTGTATGTTGAAGTATATGAGCTTGTGAGATTTCTAAGCAATTTGGACATACTGTTTGTTATAGAGGGGCTGACGAATTAGTGCGGGCAGAATCTACGTCTCGTTGTGGATTCTCGGGCCTATGCGTTTTTCACACACAAAGCGCATCTACAGGCTTGATTCATGCAACCGTTTGAAATGATCCCTCTCCAGACCAATTGTCGGGCGCGATAATCGGGCTTGCTCCTCGGATGCGTCTCGAGAAGTTGGCCATAATGCCTCGGGACCCGAGGCCAACTTACCACGTGGTATCAATATTGTAACATAAAAAAAACGAATCAAAAAACTATACATAAACTTATGATTTAAAATGAAGTAGAAAACCGAAAAAGACAATACAGAAACTTCATTTGGGTAGTCCGATGAAGAGCAATTTTGAACGTCACACCATCCCCTACTCTAAAGTACACGACTAATCAAAGACCCACGAAATCTCAAGTTGAATTAAAGCATAAAAGTTAGGGAACCAGGAAAAAGCAAAGTGCCAAGATTTAACTTTAAACTTAGCCTTCGGAAAGTGATTTGGCTGGCCATCATCAAATTTCTTCCTAAGTAATGATACTTAATAATCGAATTTTCATCTATATTAACTGGATATTACAGGATAAACGGATTCAGTCTGATGCCAAATTCATCTCTTCCATTTCATTTCGAATATTATGGTAGATCAATTGTTTCAGTGAAACTTGTATGATTTCACATTAATTTAAAACAACGAGTCTTGGCCTAAATCTCAGTTACAAATTCTTTCCCTGTTCCCTAAGTTGGTTTTATGGCTTCTAATATTAATATAGTACATATGCTTTCCCTTTCTATGTAACTTTAAAATTTTGCTGCTAAGAATTGTTAAAAGAAGAGATGGGGTGAGGTGGACAGAGATCTGTGCTGTGATTTCTTATATAATTTCTTATATAAAATTTTGCAACTTGATTTTGAATTAAATCAATATTGATTGTATTTCAGATCCATCACAATTATCATTATATTTGATTAAATAATTAAAATATTAATTTGACAAGTATCCAAAATAATAACCTATGTTTCTTGAATGGAAATATGTGATAAAAATCACATTCAAATTATTATATCCTCCTGACACAGGATCATAATACTTTGTATTGGACCTAAATTTTTTTATATTTATTAATTTTAGTTTTGAATTCACTATACAACAAATCACCTAATCATTTAAAATCTTCATCTAAATCCAACCACAATCTAAAACTTATATTTATCAGCTAAAGTTTGTATGAATGACTACACACCATCCACTTTCTTCACACCCTTTTAGTAAAATATTTTGATGTAATATTAGCACAATGCAGTTTATTGAAATATTTTGGTATATATTTAAATCAATGAGAATTTATTAAAAGGGGGTTATGTGCCATAGTACTCGAGATTCAAGCAGTGTTATTATGCAAACTTTCGGCCCGGGTGATATAATTCGGGAGTAACCGGATCCAACCTTGTTTAAATATGGGCCTAGGTCCAATGGGCTTCACCAATCAATAAACAATAACCAGCTAAAATTACATGAGATATATCCCTAGGTTCTCACCATTTGCAAAAGCCGCGCAGCACCGAGATAAATGCAAGTCTCAGCCAATTATGCACAACCAGGGATGACCATTTATTAAACCCGCCCATTTAATAGGTGACCGGGTTGCGGTTGGGATCCGGGACTCGGGATTTAGATAGTGTTTGCAAGAGCTTTTAGAAAATCCCGAAGTATTTGTAATAATTTCCAAAATATAACAAGTTAAAAGATTTTTGGAGGGATTGTCAATACTACTTATTCAAAGTTGTAAATAATTTATTTATATTATTTAGCTCTATAAAACAGAAATTTTTAAACAATTACTTCTTAAAAAGTGAAAGTGTAATAATAATAAAAATATAATATGTACTCTTCTACAAATAAATAACTTTGTATGGTATGACAATATCTATTGCACCAAACCAATATACTTTCTAGAAAAGAGTCAACTGCATTGTGCCGTACACAATGTTATTGACCATCGAGGAAGTTGGACTTCCATAAAAAGGAAAAAAGGGAGATGGTCCCACAGAACTAAATGTTTGCTTTATTTTTCAATTATCAATGTGAAAATAATAATGAATAAAGCAAAACAACATTGTCAAAATGTCAACGCACATAGTATTAGTGAATTTTTCCAACATAAAACTCTACAGCATTTATAAATGTTTAGAGGAAAGTCACGTGACATAAATTTAATTTTAGCGTCGCACTAAAGTTAAAAAACTGGCAACCGTATTATTTAATTTACTTTTCCAGACTAAGAATTGTCGGTGACCTGGCCATGGGTTGGGTCCGGTCGGGTCCGATTCCAAACCCGATCCTTCGGGTTCAGGTCGTGGAATCCGAACCCTAATCTGTAATCATGAATATCGATTATCGGTCGATTTCCGAACTCGATGGGTTCAGGACTGTTTGGTGCCAGGCCTTTTTTTTCTTAAAAAAATGAAATTTGAAAAGAGAAAAAACTAGAAAAAGGCCATTGACCCGTCGGATTTTACCCGGATCCGGGGTCGATGGTTTTCATTAGAATAACCATAAATGGATCCATATATTCATGATTACGAGCATGGTTTCGGGTCAAATCAGTTGACTACTTAACCGGTCCATTGGTCACAAGTTGGGTTTGGTTCGATTTTTGTGTCAACCCGACCCATGGTCAGGACTAATAATTGTTACAAGCTGCGAATTATATTTTATTGACCAATATTACATATATTCGAACAAAACAATAATTTTGGGGTAAAAAATGTTTATTCTTTATATTGTAGTTTACTTGAAAAATTGAAAATGGAGTGATTTACGACCTGGGAGTGGGGGCACTCGGTTTGTTGCTACCAATCAACGTGCCTTTACTTTTGACAAACACCAAATACAACGAATTTTTCAGTCGCCGCTTTGCCCATAATCACGTCTATTTGTTGCCAAATCTGCTGAATCAATTCGATCCAGGGTTTTCCGATCGATCCCGATGAAGATGGAGATGAACAGCGATTACGACAACGAAGGCGGTGCTATTGTGGCCAGGCCGAAGACGAAGATCGTGTGCACGCTGGGACCGGCGTCTCGCTCTGTTCCCATGGCGGAGAAGCTTCTTCGAGCGGGTATGAACGTCGCTCGGTTCAATTTTTCCCATGGATCTCATGAGTATCATCAGGAGACGCTCAATAACCTCCGCCAGGCTATGGACAACACCGGTATACTCTGCGCCGTCATGCTCGATACGAAGGTTGTCGCTGTTATTTGTTGTTGGATTCGTTCGATGTTTTTTTTGTTACATTCCTTTTTGTTTGTTTGTTAGTTTTGTCTGTTCCGTGCTTTACTGCTTTGGATTCTTCTTCTCCAGACTTTAGGTTTGGTCTTTTGTTCTTCGCTCGAAATATACGTTTAATTCCGTTTCACTTCCATGCCTGTCTGCGTTGCGGGGTTTTTTTTTTTTATTTTTTTTATTTTTTACCATTATTCGTTTCTTTGTTTAAAAAGATTTATTCCCTTTGGTCTCGTATTAGACTTTTTAGCTTTGGTTTTGTCCTGTCCTTTGTGTTCTGTTGGGTTTTAAACTGAAGGATTAAGCTAGTGGTAGTCTACTGTTTTTCCTTATTGGACAAATGATTAATATCAGTCTGAATTTCTTTCTCTGTTCCGGTTAAGTAGTTTAAAGCTATCTGAGACAAGATTATTGCATGTTGAGAATATGAAATTGACTTTGACGATCTTTCAGATTCTTTAATAACAAAGAAAATCGAAAAAAAAAAAAACTAGTTTTGCTTCGTACTTATTATAAATGTGGGTGTGTGTATTTCTATTGGAGCCATAAGGATTCCAGTAGAGTTTAACCTGGTTATATATCATCACTGCTTATCTTTGGCAGCTTAATGTAATCTTTATGTTAATGTAGGGTCCAGAAATTCGAACGGGCTTCTTAAAAGATGCCAAGCCTGTCCAACTGAAGCAGGGACAAGAGATCACAATATCCACTGACTACGACATCAAGGGTGATGAGAAAATGATCTGCATGAGCTACAAAAAATTGGCAGAGGATGTAAAGCCTGGAAGTGTTATACTGTGTGCTGATGGCACTATAACCTTTGCTGTTTTGGCTTGTGACAAAGAAAAGGGCTTAGTACATTGCCGCTGTGAGAACACTGCGGTTCTAGGTGAAAGGAAAAATGTCAACCTTCCTGGTGTTATCGTGGATCTCCCAACTTTGACCGAGAAAGACAAGGAAGATATCCTGAAATGGGGAGTTCCTAATCAAATTGATATGATTGCTCTTTCCTTTGTTCGAAAAGGTTCGGACTTGGTGGAGGTCAGAAAATTGCTGGGTGAGCATGCCAAAAGCATCCTTCTCATGTCTAAGGTCTGATCCCGCTTTCTTTGGAGTTGTATAATATGGAGCTTGAGAAATTATTTGTTGTGCAAGTAGCACATAATTTGTTTTGAGTTTTACCAGCTTACTAGTTTTTACTCTCTGGAAAATGATGCAAGTATAACTACGTTAATGCCTGGTTTTATTTCTGATGTTTCGAGGGTGTTATCTAGAATGTAATTTTTGGAAATTGTATTAGAGAATGTACGTTTTGTTTTGATTATGTGCTACTTGGGTGATTTTCTATAGGTTGAAAATCAAGAAGGGGTGGCGAATTTTGATGAAATTTTAACCAATTCTGATGCCTTCATGGTGGCTCGAGGTGATCTAGGAATGGAAATTCCAATAGAGAAGATATTTTTAGCTCAAAAGGTGATGATATACAAGTGTAATATCCAAGGAAAGCCTGTTGTCACTGCAACACAGATGTTGGAATCAATGATCAAGTCTCCGAGGCCAACTCGAGCAGAAGCAACGGATGTTGCCAATGCTGTTCTTGATGGAACAGACTGTGTAATGCTCAGCGGTGAAACCGCTGCAGGAGCTTATCCAGATCTTGCAGTCCGTACCATGTCCAAGATTTGCATAGAAGCTGAAAGCACAATTGACTACGGTGATGCTATTAAACGAATCATGGCAAATGCACCAGTTCCAATGAGCCCATTGGAGAGCCTTGCATCATCAGCAGTTCGAACAGCTAATTCAGCAAAAGCAGCTCTTATTTTGGTCCTGACTAGAGGAGGCAGTACCGCTAAGCTGGTGGCTAAATATAGGCCGGCCATGCCAATTTTGTCAGTGGTGGTTCCTGAAATAAAAACTGATTCATTTGATTGGTCGTGCAGTGACGAATCTCCAGCCAGGCACAGTCTCATATTCAGAGGACTGGTTCCCGTCCTTTGTGCAGGATCTGCAAGGGCTTCTCATGAGGAGTCAACTGAGGAAGCTCTGGAGTTTGCTCTCGGGCACGCTAAAACAAAAGGGCTCTGCAAGGCGGGAGACGCCGTCGTGGCCCTTCACCGTATTGGAACCGCATCTATCATTAAGATCGTCAACGTCAAGTGATGATGGGTGACAATGATGCTACTTTTAAATTTTGTTGAACTTCTAGCCGTTGATTCTTGCTTGTGATATTTGCACTCTGTGGAGTGATAACATGAGCCTAATATATTTTAAGTCTACTTATGCTTTAGGACAATATGGGTTGATGCGTTGTCCACCACATTCATCAAGCCTGTTGGGCTGAACTTTTGATGTAATTTTGCAATAATATTTAAGTGAATCTTGGAGTATACATGGAATTTACACTAAGCATAAGAGATGGAACATTCCTTTTACCACCTTTTGTCATATGCTGATGATGCACAAACTAGTGCATGTTTCTTTATGTGAAGCAAACCTCAGAGGGGTGACAAATTTCCCGTTTAATCTTATTTGTTGAAATTTTAAATCTTTAATTTCCTTTTAAAATAGAAGGGTCAGATATCGATTAATAATGGGACCAGCAATAGGTCACGTTCGGACAATTAGAAACTCCTTAGTTGTATCGTTGCTGATTGCAATAATTGCATAAAGAAACAAAAGTTGTACTGCATGTTGTGAAAGGCTTATCATTCAAACCTATTAGAAAAACTAATTAATTGTACTTCACAATTATTTCTCACTGCATGCCTGACATGTCTTATGTTTCCAGGGAAATTTAATTATATTTTGAAGGACGTGTGGGTGTTCAATGTTCATGCATATCTCAGCAAAATTCATAGTACAGATTCAGCACATTAAAAAATTGGATTTTTTTTTTAAAAAACCAGAAACAGATCAACTCAAGTAAACATGAAAAGTTTGTAATTAATAATTTATCACACCTCCGAAAGTTCGCAGCTGATCCCACAAGTATAAAACCAAGTCGGGATGTTTCTCTAGGGCCATAAAATGAGGAAACAATTTATTCAGACTTAAGAACTGAGCAACTCCAACAACAATTAAGGTACATGAATCTTATATCTCATATAAGTATCTCAATTTTGAAGTTACACGATGACATCAGTGAGCAATGTGGACAACTAAGTTGCATTTGATCGAAATGTCGCCTCCCGTTCAAGCATCTGCATGATAACAACGAGAGTACCAATTCAGCGAAAATTTACGTTTGATCTAAATACGTAGAAATAATATCACATCTTGATCAACAAGAAATATTTAAACTTACCATTCGGGGAGTAAGAGTTCCTTGATGAAAACTCAGAATTCGCCCTTGAAATAGACATGGATAGCTGAGTAGAGGAGAAGATGTTCTTGTTGGACCCATCTTCATCATCAAGATTGGACAACGACCCTTTAGTCGTGGGCCACTCACTGAAGAAAGGGTGCACTAGATTTTGATGCTCCTGCTTAATTGATCCCAGTGAACAAAGCTCATTCCCAAAAACTCGCTGCTCCTGCTGTTTTGCCATGGCATCATTAGTCGTTTCAAATGCACGTGGCATGTTTAGTTGAGAAGAAGAATGGCCCAAAAACTGGGAATCAGAGTTCTGTCTGCTCGAACAAACTTGGGAAGGCAAGTAACACCATGTTCCGTTGCCCGCACTAGAGCCTAAACCTAGAGAAGCTTCTGGGGAGAAATTATGCTCATCAGAATGAGAAGTTGATCCATGGAGGTACCTATACACAAAAAATCATAGTTTAATTCTCAAACGTGAAGATAGGTGCAAGACTTAAATTTCCTCCCTTACATCCGGTAGCTGAGCACGAACTAGGAAGAGGTCGATTCATTAGGGTCGTCACCTCCCACCCAGCCCAGAATCCCAGGTTTGATATCGTACAACAAGAGAGTACACCTAAATAAAATACAGCTATTTCTGCATGTGCTGCTATGTCATTCTAATTCATCTTCCTCATTTCTAGCTTGCATGTCTTGGTTGTGACATGAACAGAGAAATGGTCACGGGGTAATTTTTGTTTAGAAGTTGGGGACACGGAAAGTGGGAAAATGGGCATTAATTTTGTTAAAAAAATATTCGCGTCCACTTACCAGGTATGAATCAAACATAATACTTAAAGCAAACCAATGGCTCCACCATCAAACCATTTAGTCAACCAAAATGGTGTTGATTAAGTTCAGAGACGAAATTCTGCAACAACAATGGGATGCTGTGTAAATATTCAGTTCAGATCTACCCAATACTTGAGATCTACAGCAGGACTCTTAAGGATCATGGTGAGGATTCATAGACATGGAATTCACTTCCTATGTTCCAGCCATCTCCCAGACGTAGGCTCCTCGCGTTCATCACATAACTACCAGTGTGAGCGTCTGCAACTCCATTCTCGTTGTTGTCTCTCGGTTCAGATGAGTTGTATAATTTGAGAAAATGAAACCTCCTATCTCTATTAACGACCAAAACCATTCAAGGGAGGAAGGGTTGGCTCAATCAGTTGACTCCCTCTCTCTTACATTTACATCGACATGTATGCACTTCTTTTACTGCACATACAATAATATGGTTTCATTCCCCAAACCTATCGATTTTTAGCTTCAAAACCTTGGCTCTGCAACAGGCAATAAGCCATAATACTTGTTTGATCTAACAAAATGACTAAGCTATTCAAAATACCTCATATCCTTGTTATGGATCCCATAGGACAGAGGCTCCATCTGCAGCTTTGTCACATTTCTTCCTAGAGCTGATCCTTCGGAACTACCAACGGAATATAAGGACATATTTGGAAAGCTTCCACTGGTACTATTGCTCCCAGTAGAGATGTGAGATATCGCAGTTGAAAAAGACTGCGAGGTAGATTGAGATTCCACATGCTTTCTTGAACGGTTGCGACCTCGGTGCATGTGCCGTTCGCAATACTTGGAGTCTGGATGTGCGTCTTTGGAGCATCTCCACTTCTTCCCATCTGTTCTTCGGCATCTTCCAGGCTCAGGATCAAATTTCTTTCCATAGTAGGAACAATAGCCCACTATAAAAGCAAATACCCAATTTAAGTTCACCAAATAAGATATTATCAGGCTGACATTCGCTGTACCAAAAGAAATATTTCCTGTGTCATACTATGTTCTGACCCATCCTACGTCTTTTATGACATACGTTAGTTGAATACTGTTTCACCAAATGTATCATAAGTCCAACCGACATCCTACGGACATGCTACAGCATCAATATGGTAACAATAAAGCTGATATTAAAGAAAGAAATAAAAAACCTTCACCCAAAAAATGGGGTAAGTTCTTCAACATGTCATAAACTAGATCGACAACTTCAAACAACAGATAAAGTACATTCGAGAACATCATTTACAACCTACAGTTGGCAACGTCAACAAGATAGAAAATGATAGTAAAAACATAAGCAAAGCTTCCAATGGTCATCCTTGAGTTTTCCGGTCGACTAAGAAAATAATAAACTGGAGTGGAAGTCAAAGTCGTGCTGATATTATAATTGTCAATATTGAGACATGATCAGATCTCTTTGGGATCAAATGTTGAACGAAATATGTTAAAAAGGGTGATGATTACATGAAGGATAGTGGAAGAACCGGGAGGCAAGGGCATCGAAGCTGCGGCGAATGGGCATAACGAGGTCCGGTGGGATTGGAAGTCCAGCCACCAGGTACTTGTATATCATGGCTTGGTGTTCCAGCTCCTGCCACTGCACTGCAGTGAATGGTGGCCTATATACCCCGTAACCAACCTCCCCCATCCCACCCCCCACCACCGCAGATGCAGAAGCTGCGCCGCTCATTTTCACCTTCTCTTAACTCAACCCTCCTTTAAAATGGCACTTGTAAATTCAGAGATTAATAATCCTCCTTCAACTTCTTCGCCTAACCTGCATCAAGAATTGCAAAAATTACAATCAGTCACAAAAATAAGCAGGAATAAGTGCGCGGGAGCTAGATTTATTGTGCACCTATTGCTTGATCTATTTTCCCTATAGGGTGAGAAAAAGGGACCCAGGATGAGATATTTCTTACTTCCCAGAAAAGCTGCTACCCGCAAAATGAATAAGGGAAAAGAAACAACTTGGCTTTTGGACTCAGACACGTAAAAAAAAAAAAACAAAACAAAAAAACACACATACATATGTGCGACTAAAAAAAGCTGCAGTCACAGAAAAAATCAAGAAAACATGGACACCACCATAAAAACACAAGCAAATAGACACCATTTGCAGTTTCTGTGCAGGAGTAAGACATGGTAGACATTCACCTAGAGCAGGGACGGATCTAGGGTTTGGCCAAACATGGGAGGTGAGCCACAAAATCAGAGAGCAGAGGGGGGCAGCTCAGCTGGTGAAGGAAGACAAACAAAGAAAGATGGAATCTTTGAGTACAGAGAGACACTATGATAATGTGAGATTTAAAGATGAGAGAGTGTTAGTGACCTCAAGTTCACAGTACAATGATAGGAACATTTTCTTGGTGAAGTAAATAAAATGGAAAAATGGGGGGGTTTCAGTGATAATGATGAACCAGGTGGGGATATTTGTGTTGTTGATGTTGGAGGAGGCATGGAGGGGTGGTGGGAGGCATCGTGGGATTGGGTGGGGTTGGGTCCAATGATGTTTGCACATCATGTGAGTTTTGTATTAAACGTCACACTATGTCTTTGGGGAGACAACCTAACTATGATGCCTATTTGTTTCTCCTTCATGTGAGATATTCTTACATTTAAAGCTAATCAAGTTATATTACTAGAGAAACTAGAAAATATAAAATAAGATTTCATATTTGGAATAACTGAGAAAAAGAGAAGAATGTAAAATTTAGACGGTGAAAGAATATACAATGTCTTGAGACGAAAAGCTTATTAATAAAAATTTCCAGATATGAATTGAAAATTGATTATAAAGTTTTGAGATGTCCTTTGATTTAATATTGACATATTAATTATTTGAGTCGGACTCCTTTTACTAGGCTCATGGTTCTAATACTTACAAACATATTACAAGAGAATTTGAACTATGCAATATATTGTTTTAAGGAGTGACACAAATATAGATATTTTGGGATTGAGTTAAATACATCCAATTATTAGTTGCCTTCTTCAAGGTGTTATGTTTTTTTTTCATACCATCCTCTTTTCTTAGTGAATCAAATAAAATAATATTGTTTGATATAATTCAATTTTGAAGAATGATATTATGTTTACCCTTAAAAAAGTACTTTAAAAGATAATTCGATAATTAGTTTTCCGATTGTGGTGATGGGTGACTATCGTGTTGGTCCTAATTGGACCATCTCGACATAGAAATATGAAATTGGAGAGTAAGACGTACATCGAAAATTTTACGTTGAAAACCGCTAAAAAATCTTGAATTTAATATTTTTGTCATGTTTTTTTTTTTAAATTCGGACCAATCACATGATGACACGTGATAGTCGAGGAATGAGGTGTGGAAGTTGGTTATACAAAATATCACTATATATATAAGAGTGAGAATTTGAGAGATGCAATAACATGATACGGGGCTCTCTATAAAGCAGAATTCTCAAAGAATTTACTTTCTTGTCTTCAACACACGGCCGTTGGATGAGCTTTCGGACATATTGATAGAAAACAAGAAACTTTGAAATGGGTTTAATATTCTATTTTTGAGATGATATTTCGGCTCCTTCCATAAAAGAAATTAAATGACAAAAATATTTTTGTCAAAATAATATATCATTAACAGCTACTTATATAAAACCAAATAATTTATTATTGATTGCGAATCTCTCGCCAACTCTTCAGTTTGCGTGTAAGGCAATTTAAATCATTTTTTGTAAAGGTTACACATAACCATGGGGTCTATCAAGTATTATTACTTTTATTATTATTATTATTATTGTAAATAATAAATTATAATTTCACTCGGAGCACTATATTTTTGGCTGTCATCCAAATTGGGCCATTGTGTGGTATATAATTGAAATGATTCACTGGGTCAAATCTTTTGGGCGCACTTTGAGCTTATACATCTATGTTCCTATCTTATAACGTACAAGAACCATGTAAAAACTTATTTGATAATATGAAAATATGAAATGATCATTCAAAAATTCTATAACTAATCCGCTATCCCATTATCAGAACCATTATATTATTTTTTATAGGGATATAAATTTTTTAATAAATTCAATACCTTCACAAACAATACAAAATTATAATTAATTTTTTATTTATAAAATATCTTTTAACTCTAAATATATTTAAATGTTATTATGTACATTGTACGTTCTGCATGTATGCATACATACACCCTCACATGTAACTACACACCGTAAAAGTATAAAATAAAAAGTTATATTACATTATTTGACTTATTCAAATATAATGATTCTCAAATTAATTTTTTTATTATTTATTTGTAACCTTTATTTTTCCGGAAATTCTTTTGTGATGCTTTGAAACCATTGTATTGAATTGAGGTTTACTTCAATAGATGATAGATTCATTGAAATAGACAATATATGTATATATATTATCTAAAAAACGAAAAAATATTGTGTAAAGAGAACTTCGAACAGATATTAGTATTATTTTATAACTCCCAACCTGGCGGTGTGCTCTGCTTGCCAAGTCAGTGCTTGGCAGCTTGTTGCGACACTTCCGCTAAATCTGTATTATATATATATATAATTAGATTGTTTTGCAGAAGTAGAACCGAATATTTGTATGTTATGAGATATATAGCAATCGAACTCCATTTTTCTCTCTTGTTTCGGTCAGCCATGAGTCTCTTTGGCCTTGGACGGTAATTTCTTGAATATTTTCCATTTGGAGCATTGATATTGTGTTCTGTTGTATTGAGATTTACCCGATGCTTGTCAACCGGATTTTGTGTGATTTTTCTGTTTTCTGCTGTTTTAATGGATGGGTAGATGAATTTCAGTTTCAAAGAATGAGCTATTTTATAGAAGTAGGAGCGTAATGAAGACTGATCTCGGGAAAAGGGTGGAGGGGTTTACTTGGTAGCTATTTGATTCACCATAGCTTAAAGACCTGGGTTCTTGTTTTCCGCAGAATAATTGGTATTGTGGTACAAAAGACCTGATTTTGTTGTGAAAAAAATGATTATAGCATGGGCTATTTTCAAGTTTAAGTGGTAGGAGCCAGGAAACTACACCACCGAGTCCAGTTAACTTACATTATTTTTGAATCACGTCGATTATCTATACTGGTGAGGTGTTAATTGACTATGTTACTCCATCTGTTGCATTTGAATGGTGTTTGAATATGAAGGTACCATAAATTCTGTAGATGTAGTTTCTGTGATCTCCTTATCTAATCCTGTTGTGGAGTTCGCATAAATATCTTCTTCCCGTTGTAACTGTCGAACAGGAATCAACGAGATTTCTGTCCTAAGAAAAGCACTTCATAGGGGGGGAAGGTGGGTTTCTTTGCGTTCAAACTTTATGTATGTGCTCGCACCCCTAAATTGTTTTTCATCTTCCTTCTCTGTTTCTCCATTCTCCACTGTTGTAAACTTACAGCTGGATGAATAGTCTGACATTCTTTACCTCTCAGAAGCTTATGCTTTTTTGTGGCATAATATCAGCATTCGGCACCTTTCTGAAATTCAGAGTTTTCAATTTCCTACAAGCTTAAAACTCCATACTTTAAACAGGTTGTGTTATGTGACTCAGACACGTCTTACGAACTTTTATCCTATTTTTCATCTATATTGATGCAACAGCACGAAGGAAACTTGATATATTCCTTGTTTATTTAATTTGTGGAAGTACCTTTGGGAAATAGGAAACATTCTGTTTGTGTTAATTTAGCGAATTAACACAAACAGAATGAAACTAGCAAATTGCTGGGGTAAGCCACACTACTCAATCCTCAATGATGGCCGAAGGAATTCTGGCATACGTGAAAGCAGTAGTAAGCCACACTACTCAATCCTCAAGTCAGGGGAGTTTCCAACATAAAGGAGTAGAGCAAGGTGCAGGGAGTTCAAGAGCAGGCGAAACTCGCCGCTCTGTTCCAATTCACCCAGCCTTGGAAGAAAGATACACGCCCCCTCATCTCTCATCGGAGAGATGAGCCTGTTTACCAGAGGAGCCCCGTGACAGCGAGAGAAAATAGAAGTGGAAATTCGAGATCCCATCTCCAACAACCATATGGCGTGACTAACCCAATGAACCAACCTGCTCTGTACGATGAAGGTGTGGGCTTGCCAGTGGGGAGCACTGGATTCAACACCGAGAATGGAGTTCATCAAGCTCAGGGGCACAATTATATAATCACCCTCTACAAAACAGGAACGCTGGGGTAATTAATTTTTACATGGTAAGGGAAACTGTGCAGGAGTTATACGGACCAGCTTTAAGGGTAATTGGTCGTCCTGAATTCCACAAACCATACCCTTATTTTCGTTTTGATTTTTAGAAGTTAAATTTTTTCACATTTTTACACGAATTGGCGCACGAGCGCCTGGCACGCACAGCAATTCGCTAAACTAACACAAACAAAATTTGGCACGTCCGGTGGGACCCCGATATGCCGCCTAAAAGAAGAGATCAAACTGATAAAAACAAAGAGGTCAACAACATGCCAGAATTGGAAGAACTGCAAGAAGTGTCTGTTCAGAATATGGTGGAGCGTATTGAAGGTCATCCCCATGGCCATACAATAGCCAAACAAACTGCCGAACCACAAGATGAAATTCTGGAGAAAAATGTGGTGGATATGGAGGAGGTTTCCAAAATGATGGCTGAGGGAATTCTGGCTTATGTGAAAGCAGTAGTAAGCCACACTACTCAATCCTCAAGTCAGGGGAGTTTCCAGCATAAAGGGGCAGAGCAAGGTGTAGGGAGTTCAAGAGCAGGCGAAACTCGCCGCTCTGTTCCAACTCACCCGGCCTTGGAAGAAAGATACACGCCCCCTCATCGGAGAGATGAGTCTGTTTAACAGAGGAGCCCCATGACAGCGAGAGGAAATGGAAGTGGAAATTCGAGACCCCGTCTCCAACAACCATACAGTGTGACTAACCCAATGAACCAACCTGCTCTGTACGATGAAGGCGTGGGCATGCAAATTGGGAGCACTGGATTCAACACCGAGAATGGAGTTCATCAAGCCCGGGGGGCACAATTCTATAATCACCCTCTACAAAACAGGAACGCTGGGGTAATTAATTTGGACATGGTAAGGGAAACTGTGCAGGAGTTATACGGACCAGCTTTAAGGGTAATTGGTCGTCCTGAATTCCACAAACCATATCCTGAGATAATCGACCACAACAACCCCTATCCTAGAGGGTATAAAGTTCCAGACTTCAACCTGTTTTCCGGAGAAGACGGGCAGTCCACAGTAGAACACATTGCCAGGTTCACCATCAAATGCGGAATGCTGGCAAATCTGGAGAATTTTGCAAACCTGAAGCTCAGGTTGTTCCCTAACACGCTCACAGGTACTGCATTTACCTGGTATACGTTGCTGCCAAGGAACTCTGTTTTCACATGGCAGGAAATGGAACGACAGTTTCACACACAGTTCTATCATACGGAACCTGAGGTATGTATTGCTGATTTATCTAGAATTACTCAAAAGAAGGGTGAGTCTGTGGATACATTTGTAGACAGGTTTAAAAAGATGAAAAACAGATGCAAAGTTTTTCTGCCAGAAATAGAATTTGTGAAAATGGCACAGAAGGGATTAGATTTCGAGTTGAGGAAGAAATGCCAGGGGATGGAGTTCAGGGATTTCTTCGAATTATGTTCCAAAGTGGCAGAATATGAGGAACTGCTGAAAGAGGAGGCTTACAAAAGAAAAACGACTCTGAGGCAGAATAAAACCCTTCCATTTCTGTTACAGAAGACGGTGCTTGCTATAGAATACCTTCTTTGAGGAATAAGCCCGGTGGCGTCTAAGCTCTCGGAGAATACCAGGGGAGACTCTTGTTCAAACGAGAATGGCCATAACTAAGCCCAAACAAAGGCGCGAAGCGAAGGGATTTCACCTATGATCAGATCAGTGGGCAACCATAGTTTACTTTTTTCGTGGTGTTGTTGACGTTGTTGAAAGCGACTACATACCTCGCTTTTCGGAGCTGCTCCCAGCTTACACTATGGTAGAGGAGGTGCCATGAAGATCTAGGAGTGTGAGAATCCAGCACTGAAAGGCTCCCATACTGTTTGGAGGGCAGGGGGCATAGATGCCAAACAAACCTAACCCCTATCTATCGTCGTAGAAGCTGTTCCTGGGAAAGATTATGGTTCTCGGGTATCCAATCAATTCATCCCCCAAACCGGGGATTCATGACCTGTGCAGGTTTCAAACATCTGTCCCTTTTGAATCCAGCAGGTCTTGAATTTCATTTCCTTTTCTGCCCGTTTTTCATTCAAGATTGCTCTTAAATCCGGGGCGTTCATGTTTATGGATGCCACTGGTGGGAATGGATCTTCATCTATGGCCATAGAATCCTGCTTCTCTGGGAATTTCAGCACCCCTTTGTTAATCCGCTCCTGCAGAACATTTTTGAAGGCCCAACAAGACTTTGTAGTATGGTTATAAGAATCGTGATACTTACAGTAGTCTCGCCCTTTGGTCTCCTCCTTGGAAGGTGCTTTGTGGTCAGAGGAAATGTGATGAACTTCTCTTTTACCAGATAATCGAAAATCTCATCGGATTTTGTAACATCAAAGGTGTACTGCATGTCCTTGGCGGGCAACGTGCTGTTTTTCTTTAGTTGCTCCCCCGCTTTCTTTTTAAGCAAAGGACAAGGGTATGAGCCGTTGGTGCGAAATTCCGCCAAAGCTACTTCTTCTATTTCTTGGTAATATGAACCCACCGTCGTTTTTCTTTTGTAAGCCTCCTCTTTCAGCAGTTCCTCATATTCTGCCACTTTGGAACATAATTCGAAGAAATCCCTGAACTCCATCCCCTGGAAATTCTTCCTCAATTCGAAATCTAATCCCTTCTGTGCCATTTTCACAAATTCTATTTCTGGCAGAAAAACTTTGCATCTGTTTTTCATCTTTTTAAACCTGTCTACAAATGTATCCACAGACTCACCCTTCTTTTGAGTAATTCTAGATAAATCAGCAATACATACCTCAGGTTCCGTATGATAGAACTGTGTGTGAAACTGTCGTTCCATTTCCTGCCATGTGAAAACAGAGTTCCTTGGCAGCAACGTATACCAGGTAAATGCAGTACCTGTGAGCGTGTTAGGGAACAACCTGAGCTTCAGGTTTGCAAAATTCTCCAGATTTGCCAGCATTCCGCATTTGATGGTGAACCTGGCAATGTGTTCTACTGTGGACTGCCCGTCTTCTCCGGAAAACAGGTTGAAGTCTGGAACTTTATACCCTCTAGGATAGGGGTTGTTGTGGTCGATTATCTAAGGGTATGGTTTGTGGAATTCAGGACGACCAATTACCCTTAAAGCTGGTCCGTATAACTCCTGCACAGTTTCCCTTACCATGTAAAAATTAATTACCCCAGCGTTCCTGTTTTGTAGAGGGTGATTATATAATTGTGCCCCTGAGCTTGATGAACTCCATTCTCGGTGTTGAATCCAGTGCTCCCCACTGGCAAGCCCACACCTTCATCGTACAGAGCAGGTTGGTTCACTGGTTAGTCACACCATATGGTTGTTGGAGATGGGGTCTCAAATTTCCACTTCCATTTCCTCTCGCTGTCACGGGGCTCCTCTGGTAAACAGTCTCATCTCTCCGATAAGGGGGCGTGTATCTTTCTTCCAAGGCTGGGTGAATTGGAACAGAGCGACGTGTTTCGCCTGCTATTGAACTCCCTGCACCTTGCTCTACTCCTTTATGTTGGAAACTCCCCTGACTTGAGATCTCTTCTTTTAGGCGGCATATCGGGGTCCCACCGGACGTGCCAAATTTTGTTTGTGTTAGTTTAGCGAATTGCTGTGCGTGCCAGGCGCTCGTGCGCCAATTCGTGTAAAAATGTGAAAAAATTTAACTTCTAAAAATCAAAACGAAAATAGAAACTAAATTTGACTGTTAGTTCTAATCTCCTAAACAATATGACACGAAATGATAGAAAGAAATTGACTGAAATTTATACGAACGAATCCTGACATGATTTTGTATTTTCAACAAATATGTGGAAGATTAACGATAAACCAGAAATAATAAAAACAAAGTTTGAACATTGTAAATGAAGAATGTTACTGGAAATTGAGAAATTTGAACGATGAATATTGCTGAGAATTTGTGCAGTGCTTTGTGCTGAATTTTTTTGTGCAGATTGATCATGCCTTCATTCTCTGTCCAGCGTTTCTTTTATTTCCTCATGGGGAGTTTGCCCACTCCTTTGGCCATTACCTCACGATCTTCTCCATATTGCACGCTACTGTAACTGGTTTGGCGCTTCTTTTTGCTTTCTCTGCAGACTGGGTTTACTTAGTAATGGGCCTGGGCTGTTCGATGCTTTTACATTGGTTTGGGCTTTTCCACTGTGCTTTTATTTTTATGTTTTGGTACAAACACATTCTTTCATTTGTTTTTTTTCCAATTCCAATCTTTTGCCTTCATATTTGATTGATCTTCCCACCAACATTTATTGTGCAACCTGTGATCTTTTTATGCCAAACACGTATCCATTGAGATTTTAATGGGATGTGCTTCGTAGCTTTTCCTGTTACTTTAGCAATTTGATGTCTCTGTGTCCATGTTCTCCATTCTGTATACATTATACTTGTGCATCGTCAAACCACAACATATATGTTTCAGGGTGCACAGCTGAAAAAGCATATAGATGCCACATTAGGCCGTGGAACCTAAGAGAAGCCGTGAGGCTACCTCCTGGGGAGAGCAAGAATGAATGACTTGCCGTCAACAATACCCACCCTCTCTCAATTAAATGTTTGTGTGTCTGTGTGTGTTCGTGCATGTGCATTTAGTCTCATATGTATTTTAATTGAAGGGTTCAACTTTCCAATTTCCAGTCTTTGTAGTTTGGTTTCAATATTTGGCAAATGCACATGAATATTGATAGTAAAGTATTGATATTGTGAATGGTGGGAAGAAATCAGTGCAGAGGTTAGTCAACAATGATCAAAACTTTAACTTAACATATGAGGCAATGCTCGATATTCTCATGTGCAGGTCTTAATTTAAGCTTAGTAAAATCTCTTACTTCATCGAGAAGACTATCTATAAGTTTATCTATAAGTTTTTACTTTGCCACTATTTGTTTCTCGTCAAATGTTACTTGGTTTGTCTTTATAATGGCATGCTGGAATTCATAACTGAAACACCCTGCCTAACCAGAGGGCATTTTTATTGCCAATCCAAAGCATCAGTCCAAGGATTGAACATGAAAGGGTTTTTTTGGATTGAATATGAAAGGGTTGATTATTCATTTTATTCAATTTCAGCTGTAGATTTTTTCAACCAGGTGAATCTGCTTTACTGCACCCTCACAGAGTTCTGTACTCCAGAGAAATGTCCTACAATGTCTGCTGGCCCAAAGTATGTCTTGATTATTATCATTGCTGAGTACTACCGTTTTCAAATCATCTTCTGCCATGTCAATATTACTGCTATATTTTCCTTTTCGTGGAAACCAGGCTGCATTTGAAATTTTTATTGCTATAAATATCTCAACTATGTGAGAATCTGTTTGATTGAATGATGCAATCATATAATTTTAGTATGTAGCATATTTAGGTTAAATCTAATATAAAAATAATTATTTCTGATAGCAGAACTAAATGCTTATGAGAGCGTAGTGTTTGGTTTTATATTCAAATCAGAGCAGGAATCGTAAGAAAATGAAACAAGCATACACCTAGTTTCATCTTCAACTTTTGAGTTTAGTTCTATACGCCATGCAATCAATCATATGAAACGGAACATGTACATACTCGTTACATTTATGGAGGTATGAGTACAGATGGGCCGATGGCGTGCAAATCAAGAAACCTATTGAAGTGTCACCTCCCAAATATGTTGAGTATCTGATGGACTGTATTGAAACGCAATTAGATGATGAGTCTATATCTCCCCAAAAGCTTCGTTGTGATGATCTTTCAGTATATCTTACCACATAATCATATCCATGAAAAAGCCAATATTTAAACCTACTTTTTACATGATGCTGATGCATACCCTCTAGTAAATTCTTTTTGTCCTTCTGTTCTTACTGATAAAATTCTCGTTTATCATCCATTTTAACATTCATGAATGAATTTTTTGTACTCTGGTTTTTATAGGCTTCACAGACGATTGTCATAAATCACTTCATCTCTCTCTCTCTCTATGCTTCTTGTTTCTATCGTCAACACAGAATCTGACCACAAGACATTACTGTAGGAACTTCATTTCCTTCAAATTTTAGTGATGTCGTGAAGATGATATTCAAACGACTCTCATTTCCTGAAAATTGTGAGTCTCAAAGAGGAGGCCCTTTTAAATACCTGTTTCAAACATTTTATACTCTTCACCTCTGTAAGTCCTCCATGTCCGTGAACTCTTGCTCATTTATCGCGATCTTTCCTAGGTTCTCGAGTTTACTTTTGTTGTGGAGGAATTCGTACTGATTGATAAGAAGGAACTTGCACCCCTTCAAGAACTCATAGAATCCATTATCCCATATTAAACACATTTTGTGCTTGTTAATTTTGACTGTCCTTCAACGTATAGATATAAAATAAGTGTTCGCTGACTTTTACATTCCCTGAAACAACCCAAGTACTCCTGTGTTATTAGTTGACCTTTTTGCTGCAGTTGCCATGCAAATGTAAGAAATTCGCTGCTTGTTTTCTCAGCGTGTGATTTGTTTCAATATAGTATCTGTCACGACAGGTCATGCATATAGCATTCTAAACCCAACCAATTTGTTCTTCGTGGGTCGAAGGATGTTTCGAGAATGGATATCGTGGCCAAACCACAACTTTCTGTACATAGTTTTTGAATTTTTTATAGAATAGATTTCTTAGTCTGACGCCAACTCTTTGATTGAAAACTCTTCAAGAATGGTTCGTAGAGCGTAAAAATATTAATATAGAATTTGGTGATATTACTCGAGTGGCGACTATTGAGTTTTTATACATAAATCATGTTGTATATTAAGCGTTGCCGTGATCAAATAACAACTAAAAATTTACTCTACAAAATATGTGCAGAGAACGCTTGACTCGCACGGCTCAACGAGTGTGTGAAGACGACTCTGGAGAAGCTTCGTACGACCTCGTTGTCCTAGTAGACCCCGAAGCAGATGCCGTAGCCGCAAAAAACATGTCCGACAAGTAATTATCCAAATCTTCAGGGGCGTATCTGATAATTGAATGCACACCGAACCCTGTGGCGTAATTTCCCCGATATGTTTGGTATAATTCGCGATAACTTCCCACGATCTTCTTAGAGAGAGATATTTTGACTTCGTCTCGCAGTTTCGGGTCGGATATGACCCACGAACTTTGCTTCCTATACGCTTCCTCGAACCCGGCGTAGAATCTTCTGAAACGTTCTGGAATGTCGACCGTCGGATCATCGACGAGTGACGTCATAGCTTGGCTCCAGCCCATCCTCTCGTACTTGGATATGTAGTTCTTCACCTTGGCGTCGTGTTTCCAGATCCAGTCGGGCCCCATTAGGATCCCGAGGGTCGAGGTCCGGACCTTCGAGACGACGTAGTTTAGGTTGTTCGCCAGGAACAAATAGGATAGCGCCACGTCTTCGTATTTGACCGCCTTGCTGTCCAGTTTGCAGATGAGGACGAGGATCAGCCACGCCAGGCGGGCGGTGACCGCCTCCGACGAAGGATCCTCCGACCCGGAGGTTGGGCTGGAGAAATAAGATACCGGCAGAGGAGTCTGCGCGGACACCGTCCAGTCCATGAGGATATCGGATATGGGGCCGCTGTAGTCGCCGAGGAAGATGAGGAAATTCATCACGTATCGAGTGAGAGGGTGTACCCCTCCGTTGGCAGTCGCGTTTGAGGAATCTTTCTGAATCGCCGCCTCGAATTGGTTCAGTATGAACCTCACTGCTTCCGCGAGTTTAAGCTGCGCATCCACGGCCTCGGATCTGACCACGGACAGAGATTCATGCCCGAATATTGATTCAATCTCCGGCCATAGATCCGAGATCGCTTCGTACATGTCCAGCGCGCGAAACATCTTCTCCGGCGATAGAATCTTCTTGCTTTTCGCGAAATTGTGAGGAAATGAAAATAAATTCACAGCTGCATCTCTAGAAATCTCAGTGAAACACGATTCGGCAATCCTTTCGGACGAGGAAAACACGAAATCGCAAAGAATCCTCTCGCCGCAGAACAAAGTTTTGACGGCAACTTTAAAGGCATAAAGCCAGTTCTTGATTTTCTGATCCAAAACTTCCCACTCCATCTTCTGGATCGAAGAAACACTGCTACTTTCAACGTGCAAGTAATACAAAGTCTCATCAATAATCGATTTTCGAATAATTTTGTAGATTTTTAGACACTCTCTGGCATAACCCGCTCCAATCATAGAATCTGCGATGCTCTTCAAATCCGCCATAGCTACATCAGAAGCGTGAGGCGTATTCGTCCCCTCATCTTCTTCCGAAACTTCATCCGTATCTGAAATACTAGACCGGGCGGAAGTGGAACACCGGTACGACATGGATTCAGAATCAATCTTCTTCCTGTTAGCTGATAATATGCTGTAGAACTCTTTCTCCAGCCTTTTAATTGCGATTTTCATCAAGTTCTGGGCTCTTATCAGTGTCTCAGACTTGGTGCTCAGTTTCAAGTAGAAATGCATGGCTTTCTGCAAATCACTGACGGATTCTAGAAATCTTCTAGCTTCATCTCTGTCATGCTCAAATAGAGATACAAATTTCGGGTGCTTCACGGAATCCAACTCCCATTTCTTGATCATTTCCTCGGCAAAGTCGATGTTGTCCTCCATCATCGTCTCGGAGATAGTTTGGTGCTGCATCCGGGACGGGGTGGAGGAAGGAGATGGAGACGATGACCTTGAAAACAAAGAACCCTTCATCGCTTCGATCGAATACCTCGATTTTGGGGAGAATCTAAGTTATCGGTTTGTTCTGGATTTCTAATTGTCGAGTGAAGAATTTCGGATTGGAAAATTTACAGAATATCTCGAGGGGTTAGGTTATTTATAGAAGGAAGTGTTTGGTTTGACTGGGTAATGCTGGCGTGTTGAAGTTGTCAATTTCGTTTGATTTTTCCGTATTTTATTTACAATATATGCACGATGAAATTGTTAGAATATAATTTTATAATTTAATAATAAACCTAACGAACATATGATTAAACTCTGTGCATGTATGGTCATATGTATGAAGATTATTTGTAATTCTTGTTTTTATCAAATCATGAGCCACGTTGATTAGTAAAATAAAGCGACTGAGATTGACTGGATCCATGGTTCCTTTTTATAGTCCACTCGTTTTATTAGAATTTTATATATTTGGATATATTGACCCCTTGAATGGATTATTTGGGTCAAGGGTATGCATTAATCATGTTGGAAACCATGTAGAGACATGCGACTTTTTTAGTTTAAACGATTACAGTGATAAAGATATTGAGACGTATGTGGTTAACGAAATTCTTGACAAGTTTTTTATTTTTTATTTTTATTTTTAAAAAAACATAAATTCTCTCTCGCTAGGCTACAAAATATTGTTGTCGAACCAGAACTTATCTGGACAGAATTTTCTGTCTTATAAAATAATTTTCTGAATCTGATGCTTGGTCTTGATAATGTATGAAATAACATTTCCTTTGCAGGAGGCGTGATATTTCTTCTATTTCTTTTTGGTTTTCCAATTAATATGAGTTTTGGTGGGACAACATACATTGTTATCCTAAAAAAGATCCTTAAAACTTTTTAATAAAAAAATCCTTAAGCTTCTTAAAACAACACTTTTCGTTCCAAACTTAGAAAAATGAACGACAATTTGTACTCTCCATTAGTTTGTAACTAAATATAATTATAGGGACTAATTGTTATATTTACTAAATTGTAGGAACCAAAGCGAGATTATAATTAATAATAAATATATTAAAAACAGACAGATCATTTATCTTAAAAGTTTACAATTTTAATATTCTTTTCTTAATTCGATAATAATAATAATAATAAATATTTATTATTATTATTATTATTATTATTATTATTATTATTTTCATCGTGAAGCAGTTTTTATGGTAATGATATTGAAACTTTTAAAATTTTTAAGAAATATGGTACTTGTATTTTTCATAATAATTTTAATTATTCATTTTAAATCCGAATTCGGACCTTAGAATTTAATAAGTATAACAAATTAAACACTACAAATTATATTTAGTGACAAATCTAATGGAGAGGACTAATTGCTTTGCATTTTTTAAAGTTTGGGGACTAAAAGTGTTGCTTTTAAAAGTTTTGAAGGACCAAGGTATTTTACTAAGAATGTTTGAGGACTAAACATTATTTTCCCGACTCTTGGTATAACTCTTTTTCACAATTCCTTCATCACTATGCTGCTCATACAAGTCCTTATCAGACACCAGGTATAGGTAACTATAAAAATATATATTGACAAATGACAAGCGACCATATTAGCTTAACATAGATAAAGAATAATCGAATTCATTCACAAGTAAATGCAAATTTCAGAGGAGAAATGACTCAGGAATTGACATACCTCAAACAGGCCCTAACTCAGATATATTCATCCCCAGTAGATACTGTATATTTCTCAATATAATTCAATTGAGGCAAATATTTGCACACATAAAATAAAAAAATACCATTTTTTTCATCTGATGCGAGGTACATCAGAAAAAGGAAAATAGAATGCACGCCCAAAACCAGAAAACCCATAACCGGAATCAACCACAACCAATCCAAGAAACCAAATCTTTGAAAAGAAATACAATTCAAACAAGTGTGAACAAAATTAAGAGAGGGATTTTAACTTTTGAAGTATTTTATCTGAGAGAGTGATTCTTGACCCTTCATTCTTCATTTTTTCTTCCTCCATCCATCGATTAAGAATCAGAAATAGCCCACAGAACCGCAAACCCTTCGAGGTTGGTAAAGAACAAAAGGGTAGTAACTAGTAACAATGCTTCTAATAAGAATGTGTCCTGAGAAATATTTAGATCATGTAAGAAAAATTTTTAAATGACCCAAACATAACCAAGAACGAGCGAAGCGAGACAAAGATAGATTTTGGGTTTTCCGCCAGGAAAACCAGCGATAAAGAGATTGAGAAGGCTTGCTTATGATCTGCTGAAACATACAGTAAATCAGGGTACGAAATCTCTGGCGTTCATCAAGCATATTTCCTATTCTCGTTCACTTTTTCTAATATTTCTGGTGCCAACTAATTCACTAGATACTTCATTTTTACGAGATCGAGTTTTACTAGAAACCACTCATGAACGTAGCAGAAGTACCATGGTGCAGACAGGCCCAGCTAGTGTATGCCCTCTCGTTTCGGATTTTAGTGTCACTTTCAGCTGACACGACAACTGGTTAGGACTTTGAGCTAGATTGCTAGAAGACCCATGTCTTATCTATTAGACAATGGACGCTATTCATTCCAATTTTTCTGTACTTTTATTTTTTTTACTTTTTCTTTGAATTCATTGTCTGTGAGATGATCCCTTTGCAGATGATCAAGGTATTGTTCGGAAAGTGGTTTTGGCAAGGAACAGTAACGGCTGCTCTTATTTATTGTTTTGGGTCTGATTTCGGACCGGGTCTGAGAACGAACATATCACGACCCGCTTCGAAGCCCAAATTTTTGTTCCGCATCTTTTTTTATGAGATTCCATTTTTATTTTTAATTCAACTCAAATATTCAAAAAATCTGATATTTTTTGAATTATGACCCTTATTCTATATATAGAGATATATGTAGACACACACAATGAGGTTGAGAAAGTTTCCTATTTATACAACCATTTTGGTATATCAGCCTTACTTCTAGAGATTCTTAGCGTATTAGTTTTGTATACATGATTTAGACATATTGAAAAAGTACTCCATTTATTATATTAAGCTAAATATGTTAGATTTCTTGAAAGCAATTATTTTATTTGATATACACAGTATTTGGTAAAGGTGAAACATAAAAGGTATTGACCATAACATTTGTTTTCTAAATTTATAGTGTTTGGCCCATGGTACGGGTTGCTGAAAGATGTTAAACGTAGGAAACTATCGATCAATATAAATGAATTATGGCTTTAATAATTTGTAACACTTGCGCCAAATATTGGATATTTTAGATGCATATATCATTAAAAGCTACAATACTAGAAACATGATTCAATAGTAGGTCATGTGTGAGAGTGGAACCATCTGGGGAATAACCAGCATTAATCATATTATAACCTTATTCAAAAATATTCAGAAACAGCACACAACACTAATAAGAGTCTAAAAGAGTATCACCAAAATGATAGTGTGTTTCTAGTTCATGACTATTTGAATGTTTCACTCTTCCACAGAAATAGCGACTTAGAATATTACAAATTTCTGTAGTCACTACATTCGATATGATTACACCTTAAAGTGAAACCACACCGATAAAAAGAATTTGAAAAACTTTCTAAAACAATGAGACTACTCACCGTAACCGATATGACACCACCGAGTAATGACTAAAACTATGTGTCACATATCTCAACCTGTGGTACCCTGTGTCAAAAAGGAAGAGAAGAAGGCTCTATATACTGTAAAATAGAGAGCATATTCTCAGTTTTCCAATGAATCAGGCGAGTTCACAAGATTAGGCATCCGATTGAATATCATCTCTGCAAAGATGTATGCACAAACAACTGCTACAAGAACACAAAACACTAGAACAAATAGCTGGGAGTTAGCAAGCAACTCACCATGGATCTCATGTTCGGTTGAACGACACTTGATTTCGTTATCTTGTAGCCAGCATCCCTCTGGCATCATTGGACCATAGAGAGTGAAAGCCGTCTGATAGAACCAAAGGCCTTGTAGTGTTATGGCAATGCCACTGCATAAATCAACTGGAAAACTGGTGGGCGAGAGTGCTCCGGCTATTGCAGATAGTATACAGAGAGATATAAGAAGGACTAGGATGAAGTGATAGCATCCCTCAAGGCCCTTGTGGGTCGTGGAGTGGAAGTAAAATAAGAGATACTCTGCGGTGAAAGCTGCTGAAGCTATCAAGCTTAATGCTCCATCAGGCAAAGGGACAAAACTGAGGAAATCAGAAGTGATGTTATGAAATTGTTAACCACAAAAGTTCACTTTTAAATGAAAAGCAATCTCTACGTTATTTACAGAGGGAACAGTAGTTCTAAGATTACTCAAATTCATGAGAATTAGATCATTAGACGTAACTAATGGGTATTTACAGTGGGCCAGTAATGGATTTAATTAAAATGGTTAATATACATTGGGGCTTCAAACAGTAACAGTGGCCCCTATTCATCTGTCTCCAATATCAAGAATAAGGGTTGTAGAGAATCCATCATTCATCGCTCGCTCGATAACACAGTACAAATATTATTTACCCATTTTTTTGAGGACACCGAGCGAATCCCAAGTTGGTACTGTCATCACTTCTGTGCTGCGTTGAAAAGTGATTATAACAATGGCAATTATTTCCTTCTTTTCCATAAGAAGTTCACAGCAATAAGTCTACTTCAAGTTTCTACAACTTCATGAAGAGTGAAGGAGAAGCATATTCTCAAATTAGGAATCCTTTGTATCTTTATTGACCCTACATCACATTTCTAGGGATTTCTTTTTCAACATAGACTTCTACCTTTAACATGACATGAATCATAATCTAATTCTGAAAAATTAGTTGGCAACATCATCCTTGAAATTTATAGCAAAACAGAATCACCAAATTGAGTCGTCTCACCTCGTCTTTTCAGAAAGCAGTGCGACAATACCAAAGAGGAAAAACATGAGTAGCATCCCAGAGTGCTCGAAGTTGTTCATATGTGAAGGATTCAAGCTTCCATGAACAAAGATCTTGAGATGCGTCGAATACAAAAGTTCGATGCAAAGATCAATGAATCCTCCAATAGTAATGACATATAGCTCCAAGTACTTAATCCTCCCGTTAAAACCTGGGACAGGGTTCCAAACTCTAAATCGAAACGACCTAGGATTCGAAACATATCGGACAACAGAACACCACATATGCCATATCCCAACGACAAGAAACAAAGTCCCTGGTACAATATGTCCTCGGAATGAACCCATTTTCCTCAGAAACACCAACACTACTTTCAGCAAGACCAATATATATATCCAACTTTATCACTATTCAAAGTTTAGCAGAAATCAAAGCAAGATCATTGGGTTTCCTCTTTAACATCGCCTGAACTCAGCTTCACACTACCTGTTGACTGAAAAATCACTCGAAAATTGATCATCACGACGTATAGAAAGTCGACCAATAAGCCAATAACACTGAATTCATGACAAACCTATCAAAGCAGGAGTTTATTTTATCTAATGGAAGCCGGTTAAATCTGTACGGCAATTTTCAGACGATTAATTTGCACAAAATGAGAGGATCACAATCCACAAGCTCAAGTCAACAATGCACCCTTATAGAGGGAACCCCTCCACCCAGCCAAACATTTTATTACTTCAAAGAGAAAAACAACAGTTAAAGGTAGAAAACAGAGCGACAAATCTCCGTATGTGTGTCACTGGAAGCAAGAATATCCCATACCCAAACGAAGAATTCATAGTTCAGACCCACTGAATCTATAAAAAAACGAACAAATCCATAGATTTAATTTTAACACTCTAAAGATCTCACCAGCTGACATTCGTGGATACTCTAAAGTACATGGTTTCTCGAAAAACCCAAATGGGGAAAGGCTAGATTTTCAAGAAAAAGAGTGAATCAACGAATTTGATTTGGCTGGGATCGGAGAAAAGTCGAATGGGGTCAAGGCATTGAATAAAGAGAAGCCGGCAGGCAATTATAAAGATATCATTGAATGCAAAAGTTAAACCTACTCATAACGTGAAAAGGGTTAATCAGATGGCCTACCGCATCTAGTTTAACCAATTCTATATTACATGCAAAAGATATTTCATCTAGTGGGGAAGATGTAACACCTGAAATTTTCTGTTCAAATCTAACTTTTATTTATAGATGATTCCATGGTTAAGATTTAAATAGGAAATCCCCCATTATATCGAAAAACTTTTTTCTTAATATTAGAAATACACAATTTAATATAAATTATATTATTATTGATTATTTTATTATTATATCTGTTATCGTGCACTTGATAAATTGGCGGACTATATAACTCGTAAATTGTTTTTTTTTCCTTTTTCTTCTTTGGACGAGTTTTCATAATAATATTATATAATAATGTATCATATTCTTATAGTAACTGTTTTTATATAATAATGTATCATATTCTTAGAGTATCATATTCTTAAGAGTAACTGTCTTTGTTATTTTAACGTACGGACTAAAATATCCCTGCGTTCATTAAACAATTATTAAAAGAACCTAATCTTATAAATTCTAAAATGATTTGTCCAGATAATCAATAACTTATGGTTTTTATATAAAAAAAATTAAGATAAAAAATTCTATGCACATGATAATTTCGATCAAATGGAGCCATCTTTGATGAACATTTTCCTTTTTTCCCCTTTGTTTTTTTTCATATTTTATATTTATTTTAAAGTTTACTGATTTAATTATGATATTAACAAATTTAGAAATATTGGTTATTGTTTAGAAACAATAAATTTGATAATGCTTATAGTAAACCGAAATTGTTTTCTTATTGTAATAGATACATAAAGTATTATATTCTTCTTTGAAGATTTAAAAACATTATTATATTTCACATTATTCTTTGTAATTCACGGTTATAATATTGGAGAAATTCACCTTCACTTTTGAATGGATTTGATTCCAAATATATTTATTTCAGACGTATTTTTTTTTTTGTTTAGAGAAGTAAGACGGATACTTTCATTCCACATTTCCATATTTACAACGTATATGTTATGCTAATGATGTTGGCTTTCATTCCACCCGAATAAATGTAAATATGTAAGCGATTTTTTTATTGACTTCCCATAATTTATACATTTGCCAAAACCTCCTCATCTTTTGTAATTTGACACGTGCACCCCTCTTGTGAAATAATAAGCTAATTTTCCATCCAAAATTATGCAATCACTTCAATACCCATGGTCAATCGACTGAAATAAATTTTATGATTTCGGTATATATATATGATGTAGCCAAATAGTTCAGCCGACGAGCTCCTACCACGTCGAGGACCTCGGGGACGTCGGGCGTCGGGGATTGGAGAGTATGTGCGTATTCCTGCAACCAACGAACATTTGTCAAAGGGCGCCGGAGATGTGTCCGGCGAAGCCCCTCCGATGCTTAAGTCAGCCGTGCACGAGAGTAAAATGAGAGGAATATAGGCTGTGTGCGAGAGAGTGCAATAATGAGTTAATGATCGTAAGAGAACAAACCTGGGGGTATTTATAGAGGGGCTGGGCAGATGAGCCGTCTCGTTGGCACGTTCTGTCGAGACGTGGGTGAGATCGTGCGCACGTTTCCCGCATAATACGACCCACGTTCTCCGCCTTTTGCGGAAGTGCTTTAACACATCGGGTTGGGGTCCTCGGGAGAGGTCCCTAACTTATATTGCCTCCTCTCTTTTCCACAATGAATGAGCTCGGGCGATTCCCGAGCGTATGGCAAGGCCTCGACGACAATCCCGAGCTCCGAGCTCTACGCGCGTCTCTCGATTGCTTTCGCCCTTGATGATGTAGGTCGAGTCGATGCTTATTAGTCCTCGGGTCCCGAACTACTAATGGGGGCATCAGGAGTATCCCCCGCACTAGTCCTAGACGAAGAATTGAGGTATAGGAGTACGTGTGGTTGAGATCGGGACCCGAGGTGGGACCTGCAATGGTGAAGGAATCCACGACCCGCAAGGCATCGTACTGTAGTTGCCAATAGATTTTCCACGATCGGGATGATTGAGGCTCGGGGTTTAATGTGAATTTTGTGTTTTTTGAAGAAAACCATGATCCGTGTATCAACGTTTATCCACCGTTGATAAGATCTTCATCGAGCGGTCAGGATGGAGGCATCCTGACATCTGAAGCGACCGTCCCTGACAGCCGAAGTGACCGTTGAGCCAATCGAGGTGACTGTTGGGCTTCCCAAGATGATCTGGATCGTTGAGAAGCATGCGATCGGACGGTTGAGATCAACCTCCCCATTCCTATAAATACTTCAACTCCACCTCTCATTTCTCACTTTCGCTTCTCAACATTTTGCTACTCTTCCCAGATATTCTCTCTCTCCCGATCTCTCAATCTGCCGTCCCGATCTCTCAATCTCGTACTTCAGTAAGTTTTTTCTGTGCATGATGTCTTCCCCTTCTACTAGCCGAGTGGGTAGTGCTGCTGAGTCTATAGATAGCGCATCTCCAGTTAGCCAGGCGGGGGAACCCTGGCTTCCCGAGCCAGAGGAACTCCCGACCACCCCCTGGTACGAGGAGAAAGCCTCTACTTTGAGGTTATCCGATATACCCATCATCAAGGACAAGGGGGGGATGATGGGAAAATTCGAGGTAGTTATTTCTCATCCCGACGAGAGGGCTCATCGTCCTCCGCCGGGGTTTCACACCTTTTACATGAACCAGATAGAGATGGGCCTCCGGTTTCCGATCCCGAGGTTCATTGCTGCCTTCTGCCATCACATTTCACTAAGCCCGAGCCAGCTAGCCCCAAACTCATATAGCTTTTTGCTGGCTCTGGCCGTCCTCCTTAGTTACCACGGGCTCCCTTTAATACCCTACGTCCTCATGCAATTAGTCCAAATCAAGAGGCTCGGACCAGGGAAATTCTACCTCTCCCATAAGGGGGATCACTCTTTCATTAAAGGGAACCCGAGCTCCCACAAGGGGTGGATGAGCAGGTTTTTCTACGCCAAGTGCGATGTGATGAGGGACCCTTGGAAGTGTGAAATGCACTGGAGGGACAGCGCGGTTACCATCGTTCCCCGAACACCTGACCGAGCCCCGAGCCTGACCCCCTTCCTCGAGGCCATGCACGGTAAGAGCTATAGTGCTCCCGAGCTGATAAGAGAAGATCTGCTGTGCTTCTACAAGTTTGCAGGAAGGGGGTCGAGCTTGTCGGAGACCTCGATATATTTGTATCCTACCTTAGTCGTGTTTTTATTTTTCCTTTGTGCTTCGCCCGAACTAATCTTTGCCTTTTGCAGACGAGCGAATGGGTAAGGCGGAACTGCTAAGGACGATGCAGGAGGCGGTCGCTGCGCCCCCCAAGAAATCGATCAAGAGGAAGGCCCCTTCCATGGGCGAGAAGGAGGCTCGGGGGGAGAAAAGGAAGAAGGCGGGCGCTTCGACATCGGGAGCCCGCACTGAGGAGGCCCCCCAGCCAAAACAAGCGCCGCCGCCCCCGACGCTTTCCTCCGAGGAGGCTCTCGATGTGCCTCCTGTCACTGCTGCCGTTGGGGGCACGTCCTCGGGAAAGGGGCTCGAGCAACCCCCTCCTTTTGACCCGTCTAAGGACTCGTTGATCGAGTCCCCATGTCCGGTTGCGGCCACTAGATATATTTGTAATATGGCCCCAGATCGGGATGTCAGGGTGTTGAGGAAGGCCCGCAATGCGGATGTGGTGGGTCACTTCTCGTCCCATGCGGCAGCGGTACGTCTTTCTTTCCCGAGCTCTAGCTTCCCCTCTTGTCTTAACACCGTTAACATGGTCCTCTTATCCCGTCGCAGGTCGTGGCGTGGGGGGGGGCGAGATGATGAAGCGCCTCACCAAGGCCCATCAAAAGATGAACGCCTCCCGGGATCAATTTGACAAGGCTATGGGCCAGCACGCCGAGGTGCTCGCCCGACTCGAGGAGTTAGAGACTCTTCGATCTCGGGAGAAAGAGGCGGCGGAGGCCTCCAGCCACCTTCCTCAACGTGCAACAGGCCATCGCCGAGATGCCTGACGAAGAGGAGGTCCAGGAAGAGGAGGAGGACGAGGATGAAGAAGAGGGAGGAGATGGTTCCGAGGCGACCCCCCCGAGCTCCCCTCTTTCTTAATTTTCCTTTTGTTGTACTCCACATATTTTCCGTCATATTAAATGAAATGCTACCTTTCCCGATCTCTTTTTCCTCGTACTTTATTATTGAGCATGAGGCGAGTTATCCCAATGATACAAGGCTCCGACGCGAGGGGCCGTAGTTAAAATCAACTAAGTGTTGAATAATCATGCGCAACCGTCCGAGACGATCTGAGCTTAGAATCCAATGATGTAACCCGAGCTATTAATCGAACAAAAGTAATTTGAACTAATAGCCGAGCAGCATGATTTGAGCTATTCATCGACTAAGGCACCTCGAGCTCACAATGATACGGAGTAAATCGAGTTTTTGCGCGAATAATCCGAACTCTTGTTAGTGAACCAAAATCGCCAAGTGTTGGTTTTTAGGCCATGATTATAAAGGGGCGAGAACCTGAGCTTAGGCGAAGCTCTCATTTTTACCATGCGTTCGTCCACTAAGCTTCGGGCAAGTTCTTCCCATTTGCGTGAGGCTCCTTGTGAATGATCATAAGTTCCGAGCTGGTTGGGCTTATGTGTTTGCGTAGAAGAGCTACGCGAGTTTGCAAGTGCGAAACTGGGCTTAGGTGCCGAGCTGGTCGGGCTTATATGTCTGCGTAGAAGAGCTACGCGAGTTTGCCAGTGCGGAACTGGGCTTAGGTGCCGAGCTGGTCGGGCTTATATGTTTGCGTAGAAGAGCTACGCGAGTTTGCTAGTGCGAAACTGGGCTTATGTGCCGAGCTGGTCG
>KQ996414.1:244781-262139 GCA_001598015.1 Dorcoceras hygrometricum
TAGGTGCGACGTCGTCGTTTTGATATTAAACGCAAACCAGTCGAGGGGAAAGTAGTTTCAGCAGAGAGAGTCTACGACAGCGTTTTGAATTATGAATATGAGCTTTGATACGTCATCGTTTAGCAATCAGTCGAGAGATTTTGAGTATCTGCTGGTTATCCAGTCGAGGGATCAATCAAATGCGATTTTGATTATAAACAGGAGATGTTGATACGATACCGTTTCGATTAATGTTGCGAAATCAGCTGTTAGAATAGAATAGCAACCAGCTGCTGGTTTCTTTGAATAAAGAGGTAGTACCAGCTGAGGATACGTAACGACGTCGTTGGAATTAGTTATAACGACATCGTTTTGAGCTTTGAAGTGTTGCGACTGGATTTATGTTGCGACTGGATTCCTGTTGTTGCGACTGGTTATTACAACAGCTGATTCTTGCGACTGCTGAAGAACAACGATAGTAGAACAGCAACTGAGGACGATCAACAGCCATTGAGGAATCTGTTTATCGTTATCCACCTTCGAAGCGGTGGGAGTATATCTTGTTTGAATACTCAGTTCTTGATTTAGAACTTGAGTTATGTGTGTGTCGATCCATCATAGGTAGTGGATCTTTTATATTTGCATGAGTTTGCATATTGAAGAGAATTGAATTGATTCTAATGCCCAGGACTGAGTTTGCCTGATTTTCGAAGCCGGAGATGGTTTCGATAGATGAATATTCATGTCAAGATCGGATACGAATCTTGATGGCGTCGAACTGATATGGAATCAATTCGGAGATGAAAGAGAAGAACTAGAATCATTTCATGTCATTGCATTTAATTGCAGTTGATACACTGTTATGCATTTATTGTTATTATGCGTACCTGCTGATTATATTGAGATGATTCTCACCGGAGGTTATCCGGCTGTTGTTTTGTTTTGTATGTGTATGACAACAGGAAGAAAGAATTAGGGGGTAGCAACCACGGGTAGCGAGAGCTAATTATCTAGACGCTGGATCAGCAGCAGGAAGGCGCCACACCCGCTGATAATCTAGATAGTTGAATAATTGATGTTAGGTTGTTCAATTCTGGTTTTGTATATAAGATAGACGCATGTATTAGGGAACTTAGCTTGAACTTAGCTTGTAACCGAAGTGAACTATGAAGCATGTGTATACACGAATCAAGTTTGCGCTACCAGTTGAACTTATTCTGCGTCTGCTGAATTTAATACGCTTCTGCTGATATGAATTTTTTTTTTATGTTATGTATAAACCAGATTAGATTGTTAAACTTGTTTAGTTTACCTTAATAACCCACTGATTAAGATTAGAAGATTAATTGTGGGCAGAGAGCCTCACATATTGCCTCCTCTCTTTTCCACAATGAATGAGCTCGGGCGATTCTCGAGCGTATGGCAAGGCCTCGACGACAATCCCGAGCTCCGAGCTCTACGCGCGTCTCTCGATTGCTTTCGCCCTTGATGATGTAGGTCGAGTCGATGCTTAGTCCTCGGGTCCCGAACTACTAATGGGGGGCATCAATATATAAACAATGAAGTCATGTAATTTTTTTTGATAACTTCAATAACGAGTAAAACATAAATATAAATCTAGAATTTAATTTTTTTTTACAAACAATCAACTTATCGAAAAAAAAAACACTTACATATAAATTATATATCTTGATCGTTCATGCCGTCTTCTACACTTGACGAGGTCAAGAGGGCCGAATTATGCCCACGATCGAATTTCGGAGCCGTACACATAGGTGTGAGCGAGTGGGCTCATGACTGTCTTAAGAGCTCACCCACTTGCCCAACAACGCATGATCTACCGAGTAGGACGAGTGTGTGCATGGCTGCCACACTACCTTGCCCTCGTGTGCCCGATTGCATGATTTAACCAGCGTGGGAGTGAGTGTGCTCATGACTGTCACACGACCTCTTCCACATGCGTTCATTTATTGAGACGGGGATGGTTGTGTGTATGATCTATCACACAACATATTATCCGCATAATCGGACCCACTTTATCTGCATTTCAAGGGAGCGTCTCACAACCGCTCGTGATGACCTTGAACATGGCTATGTTTCCCGATTTTCTCGGCCAAGTCTCACATTTCCCATGCAGGTATAACTTAGCAAGCCAACACCCGAACTCGCTTCACATGCTTAGCTCTTGGCGAGCATGCCACGGCTCTCCAAGTTCCCAAGTCATCCGCCAAATGGACTAACTTCTAGCCAACATTTGTCGAATACATCTACCCAAATATGCACTTCTGCCAACTCACGTCTATGTCATATGCACCCAACTCATTATAAGACACCAATACATCATACCACAATGGTGGCATGGACCAGGTTGGCTCCTTAGTTTGTAACAGTTAGACATTGCATGTATGCTCAATGACTAATATTTATTATATTGCATGGTTTTACTGGACAAAGATTTGTTTTGTATGTCGTGGATAGCCACGAAACACGAATGCGTGGCATGGGACACATGTTCCAATAAACTCCAAAGTTGGGTTTTTAAAACAAGCTACGATCTTTGAAAATCATTCTCCATATGATAGAAGTAATCAGATCAACAAAGGATAATTTTTTACAATTATAATCAATTTTTTTCCGTAAGAAAGAAATTATTTAATTATTATATTCCCCACATCTATCAGTAAATGTCAGTCCGAAATATTTTATGTCTTTATCACGACTTCATACAAAGAGCATGTTAAAAGAAATTTGTGAACACATCGATTAGTTTCCGTTTACTAATACAGGTGGCTAATATTAAAGCATTTCATATAATTATAATGTCCACTCAGTATCTGGCTATTAAAAAATATAACTACTTAACTAACGCCAAGATTCTAAAATAATTCATATTGATGAATCTGAAATCTCCCTGTAACGGCAGATCACCTGCAGCAGCATTCAGCTACTCTCTGACGGAAGATTCTGTCACCAGCTTCGCTTCGCACAAATGTATGTATGCGTCATATATCTCTCTTTTTGCACGTGTTTTGTTTGTATGTATACATGTGATTTGAACGTTAGCGCATGCGTTTGAGTACACAATTGGAAATTCTCTCGCTTTTTTTAGATTTCAGGTGCTTCAGGATTGCGGAGGATCGGATCGCCGGTCTTCGGGAATGATTGTGGAAGATGTTTGTTTACGTTTGTGCGAGTGCGAGAATTCTGAATACGTGTGGAGCGTTGTGGAGAAGATATTTTTCTGAGTGATTTGTAGATAGCAAAAAATTTTAAAATATGTTTCACAATGATCCGCGTATATTTTTTTTGTGAATTTCTCGCTTTTTTTTTTTTTGTTTTACATTGAGGATTGTGAGTGATCCAGTCCGGGAGGAGTGGTTTCTGGTGAATAGCTAGGTGGAAGTGAAGGCTGTTTTGCACTTCTGTTTTGAGGAGAATTGTAGTAGTAGTAAGAAAAAACGGAGTGGAGATGTCCAATTCCAAGGTGGTGTATGAGGGATGGATGGCAAGGTATGGACGGAGGAAGATCGGGAGATCATTTATTCACATGCGATATTTTGTGCTCGAGTCTCGAGTTTTGGCCTATTACAAGAAGAAGCCCCAAGATAATGTGGTAAATGCCTTGACAGAGTGTCTATGAGCAGTGAGTCTGATGAATGACATCTATGCCACAACCTGATTGCCACAATGAGATCTAGTGCAAATATATATTTTAATATATAGTATTCAAGTCAATGTTTTTTTATGATTCACAAGACTAGATACACTCTTTTATTTCTCAAATTGACTGCAAGAAATACTGTGCATGGAAGCAGTCCTTTTAGTCTCCTTTTTCTTTTCTATGTGGTGAGGTACCCACGAAGACTCTTCTTATAGATGGAAACTGTAGAGTTGAAGACCGGGGGTTGAAAACACATCATGGACACGTGAGCTGTGATTTACATTTGCTACATATATTAGAGTGACTGAAATGTATCTTATACATGTTCATAACCAGTTCTGTTTTTGACAGATGGTTTACGTTCTTTCGGTTTTCAACAAAAAAGAGATGTGCAATCGAATGACGGTGAGTTGTACTCTGATCTTTATCAAGTATGCCATGATTATTTTTTTGGTAAATAACTATTTGCAAGATCCGATTCAGAGATTATAACCATCCTTTTACCGTTTTTACACTTTTTGTATGTGTGTTCGTTTTACCTATACACAATTGATAGAAGCTTTTAGTTGATGATTTGATGATGTAATTGCATTCCATTATACTTCATATCACAGAGAAAACTTAGATATTTGGGTTTTTGAATAATATTGCCAGCTGCTGGTCTCATTTTTCAGATTAATCGGCTGAAAACTGACTGATCTGGCAGTGCCTCTCTTTATGGTCATATAGTTTGTTAAAATGCAAAATATAATCTCCAGACAATTTTTTGAGAATGTGAAATAAAACCTTCATATTTATCTTTAAGTAAAATATTTTGAGTAGAAGATAACACTAGGTGTATTCTAGTTGAAAGACATTTTTGAAACATTAATGCACGATTAAGCCGAAACAGTGTGTACTGTGTCAACATAGTCTATGCAGAAATAGTATTTGAAACACCACTGATCATATTCTATGAGAAGACAGTTTTTGTGAATCGTGATACATACTTTGAAAGGATTACCAGCTAGCACTGACACAGTTGATGAAGTTAATTAGTGGTTTGTTGAAAAAATGCAGTCATCTTCTAGTTACATTTCATGACACAACCTGGTATGAACACACGCTCCAGATTCCTTCCGGGATTTGTGCACTTAGATTCTCATCTAGTTATCCGAGAAATAATTCCAGCATTTAGTGCTAGAACTGATCTTGTTTTACGTTTAATATCGTCTGCTCCAGATGGCAGCTTTCAACATTCAGGATGCACTCATCTGGAAACAAAAGATTGAGTCTGTAATCGATCAGGTTTTCTTATCTTGTCGTCACCTCCCCAATGGTTGTTTTGTACCATTATATGAAACGATGATATGCCTGATTTGTGTTAAATTAGCTTAAGGACTTAAGCATGTTGATGGCATGCAGCACCAAGATTCACAAACTATTAGTGGCAACAAATACCATTCTTTTGAATATAAATCCGGCATGGATAATGGGAGGAATGCTGCATCACCAGACCAAGAAATTCAGTAAGTCATTTATGATTTCCAAGTATTTTATACAGAAGATGTCTTGGATCCGAGTGAGATGTAGATTTGAAGGACAAGGGGATGTTTTAGGAAGGCCCTCTCTCATTGTGTTGTAAAGGCCTATGATGCTCAAAAGAGAAATTCCACAGGTTCTTCAGTGTTGTCTGGGGTTTTTAGTCTATGAGAACTATCCTTTCTCCTCATTTAATTTGCTAGTCAATCTAGGCCCACTTTTCTTCCTAAAATTGGTCCATAAACAGAATCATAGTTTATCCATATTTTATAAGTAAAAAATCTATTTTTAAACTGACGACCCACTTTTAAATGTTTCTTCCATTTAGCTTCCCACCCTGCTACATGGACGAAGTGTTGCTTAGAGCTAGAGGTGTTCCTTCTCTCTTAAGTGGAAGGCTAACAATTCGTGGAGGCCTTTAACAATCTGTTTATGCATATTATCCACCTAGTAATCATCTAGCTGCACATCTGAACCAGTTCAGATGGATGTTGATAATACTCCATTTTCTTTACTCCTTTGGGCTGCAGGGGTGGTGCAGCAGAAGATGAAGGCTATGCTAACCGAAGTTTGACACGCAGAACAACAATTGGAAATGGTATTCACTGGTGAACTCCTCGTTTTGGTTTTTGTGTCTCTGTTGACATTTTAATGCCAACGTTTACATGCAGGTCCTCCCGACTCTGTTTTGGACTGGACAAAGGAATTAGATTCAGACTTGGCTATACATAATTCTACCAGTCAGACATTTTCTAGAAAGTATTGGCGTCTTCTGCAGTGCCAGAATGGTGTGTTGATGTTCCTATGTTATATTAATTGGGCACCACTGGAGTTGTGGAATGGAATTGCAATAACCTTTTAGCAGTTGAAAATGGAAGAATGTGGCATTCATGGATTACTTATTTCTTGATTTTAGGGCTTCGTATTTTTGAGGAGCTTCTGGAAGTGGATTTTCTTGTATGCACTTTCGTATATATACATATATTTTTGTTTCCTAAACACGTTGGTAGATACTGGATATCTTATGGTGTTACAATTTTTGATGCAGCCAAAGAGTTGTAGTAGGGCAATGAAAGCTGTTGGGGTGGTCGAAGCTACCTGCGAAGAAATATTTGAGCTAGTAATGCGCATGGATGCGATAAGATGCGAGTAAGTTCAATTTATTCTCGAATTAACACTTACTCTGTGTATTTCCTGTTAATTGGTTTTTTGCTAGCAGTTGAGAGAGATCAGTGTTAGGAAGTTTTCTGTAAACCGTGTTCACTTCCTTTGAATCATGAAATAATCTTCATTAATATTTATTACTCATCTGTCTTGAATCGACTAACTGCTGATGATAAACATTATGTGTTTGCATAAATGTAGGTTGGCTAGTGAACTAATTGATTTCTTCATAAAAATCATAGAATTGAATTGCATCGATGAAGCAATCTCCAAAATATGTGTTAGTTTCGAGAATTTATACAATGAAATAAAAATAAATCTCCTTTACTTTCTTGATCTGAAATTTTGTTGGCTTAAAGAAATAAAGCTCAGAAATTCCGTGGAATCGTTTAGCAGAAAGTAAACTCAAGGCAAATTCAAGCTTATTACATGATGTTCATTTGGAGTTCAGCGCTTCTGTGATTAACGTTAACATAAGTATATTAGTTATGCAGGTGGGATTGTAGCTTCCAGTATGGTAGCTTGGTTGAAGAAGTGGATGGACACACTGCTCTCCTTTACCATCGGCTTCAATTAGACTGGTTTCCTATGTAATTTTGTGTTATTATTATTATTATTGTTGTTGTTGGGTTTTCTGTGCCAATATCAGTATCTCTAAACATTGGTTAAACATTAACTCGTCAAATGGGTTACAAAGTTCTTTGATAACACCCTTTGAATAATCCGAATCCTCTATCTAATATTTTAACATTGTGCTGCTTTATGGTAAACAAATAAACATTTGAACAACAATTAATTTTGTTTCCTAAAATATTGTTTATATTTATATATAATAAAAATTTTATATGATAATATGATAGAGTAATTTGGAAGTTACTGTTTGAACTAATTTATTATGCTTTTTTTTTATTCACTAATTTAGTATGCTTTATTTTATCGAAAAAGATGGCATCTATAGGGAAGAGGTATTTTTAGGAAAAAAATCTGGTATGATTTCTTTCTTTTTGCTGGTACGAGTATATGGTTTGCATGGTTCCAAACTGATAGATTGCAATTGAAGGTTGCAATTTGTTTCTCACTTGCCAAAAATGTTCTGTGGCTTCTTTTAATGTATTCACTATATTTGAAAGTGTTGTACATATGGTATTTGGTAACTAATAGCATCATTCAGTATAACTTGTACCAAACACAGGTTTGTCTGGCCTCGCGACCTTTGCTATGTTCGTTACTGGAGGCGAAATGATGATGGGAGTTATGGTACATGTTTGAGGTCTCGTCCTAGTTCATTCGCTTAACTTCCAATATTTTACCACTTTCTATTGTGCAGTCGTGTTGTTTCGCTCTAGGAAGCACGATAATTGTGGTCCACAACCGGGATTTGTGCGAGCTCATATCGAAAGTAAGTGTCACTGCTTTTCTACTAGATTGCAGAATGGTTTTCTGAAGATTATGTTTCTATCTCTGTTGTAGGTAGATACTGTTGTTCATAACCTTTTTACCATGTACCATTGGTTCTGAAACACCTGTTTGCTTCTAATTTTAGGCGGAGGATTCAATATTTCACCTCTGAAACCTTGCAATGGAAGGCCCAGAGCACGGGTCCAGCATCTTATGCAGATTGACCTTAAAGGTTGGGGACTGGGATACATTTCATCATTTCAGCAGCACTGTCTACTCCAGATGTTAAATGGTGTCGCCGGTGAGATCTTGTACCTAAATTTCTCTTCCTGCAATACATGAGGTTTGTTTTGTGCATCATATACTGTTCTCAGGTCCCAATAATTTATCATTGTCAATGTTCCTTTTACTTGATCATTCTATTAAAATGTCCCTGATGTTGGTGGACAAAATTTAGTGGTTAGAGTCTGGAGGCTCTTGATCCTTGTGCAAGTCCTAATGTGTTGAATGATAGTCCTTCCAAGCATCTTTTGGGTATAGCAATTCTATTTGAAAAAGGCACACGTCCAAGAGAATGACAATTTTTTTGTGCCTAAAGGTTCTTGCCTGACACCGTTAAATCTGTTCAGGTTACTCTGTTTCGACGCTATTTGAATAATGAGAGTGTCTATAATTCTTAATTATGGGAATGGGGTTTAAGGCTATTTATTTATACACACCTCTGGAGAAGTAAACGTAATTTAACCACTTTTTCTGTAGACCCTGGTATATTTTCTTTTAAGTAATACTTCCAGAGTGGATTTCATGTTTGCTGTGGTGGTGAATGTTTTCAGATTTTATCTCTCACAGGACTGCGAGAGTATTTTTCTCAAACTGATGAAAGGAATGTGGCTCCTAGAATTCCTGTTATGGTTAATATGACATCTGTTTCCAGTTCTTCAAAGAAAAGCCAGAAAGTGGAGTCAAGCACTGTTCATCGTCGTAGTCCTTCTCTTGATCAAATACACGCTGCAAATGGAAATGCTGTACTGATGGATGAATATTCAGATGAAGATGAAGATTTGCAACATGCTGATCACGAGGTTTGTCTGTAATGTCTATAGTATTAATTATTTATATCTTGTGTTTGATTTCATAATCATTAGAACTGCATGACAGGATTCACCATCTGCTGTTAAGGCTGAAGAAAAAGGATCTGGTATGTAATGCATTCACCAACTTATTGCATTTATTGACGCTTTTTATCTATTATACACTGGAAAGTCCTTGTACTATTCGTTTGAAGCCTATGAAGAACCTCAAGACCAAATAGACTTGTCCATTTTCTTTGGTAATCTTCCGCGTGAAGACAATGATAAGGCTCGTGACTGTTGGACATTATCTGATGGAAACAACTTCCGAGTTCGTAGCAAACATTTCTGCTATGACAAATCCAAGGTATTCAATCTTTGCTATTTTTCAGGTGCATATCAAATGCCTTTTTAGGCAGCCTAATTTATTCACATCAATCTTACAGCATTTTACTGCACTTTTCCTTTTTCGAAGATTCCTGCAGGTAAACCTATTATGGATCTTGTCTCTGTAGACTGGTTCAAAGATACAAAGAGAATGGATCATGTCGCTAGACGGCATGGTTGTGCGGCACAAGTGAGTTTCTCCAGGGTTGTTGTGTGTTTTATTAATTCATCTAGTTAATCTACTATGCATTCTTTCGCAATTGCATTTTTGTTTTGAAAAAATTTTGAGTTGATTTTCAGCTTTTAACAAGTTTTTATTCTTACAAAGTGACTTCTCGCTCTATTTTCTAGGTTGCATCAGATAGAGGATATTTCTCCATTGTTTTCAACTTACAAGTCAGTTGATTATCCACCTAATTTCAATTCTTGGTAATTTATTTGATGGTGTGTAGATTGATAACATATCAGTTCATTTAGGTACCTGGCTCGACGCATTACAGCATGATTTTTTATTTTGTGGCTAAAGAATTAGAATCAGGATCCCTCTTGCAGCGGTTTGTTGATGGGGATGATGAGTTCCGCAACAGTAGATTGAAACTTATTCCATCAGTTCCAAAGGTATCTTTCTTTAGTATTCCTTTTGTTAGAGAACTTTTCCACCGTTTGCAGTGATGACTATTATCTGTTGATAGAATAATTGTTGAAAGAACCAACTCCATTTGATGTCACCGTGCTTATCATTCTCATCGCTAATAACTATTCAGAATTTATTTATAGCAGTACGCATATAAATTATTTGCAAGAAGGTGTTTCAAATAAACCTGCATATATTTTTGATAAATTTTATGTATATTTGTGGTAGCTCCGTAAAAGTACAATGACAAGTATCGTTGGTAAGGAATACTCTTGAAGCTGAACTCTGCTGTAACATTTCTGCTAAACTTAGTAATACTACTCTAAAATGTGTCTGATTAGCTCATAAATGATGAACTCGTTTGGCAATTCCAGACACTCTGACATACCTTATTCCAGCACTAAAAACTATTGAAGTTCAATGACTGTCCAAATTTAGGGGCTCGGTACGAAGCAGTATAAGTTTATTGTAGTAAATGAGAACGGTAAGGCAAACGTATGAGAGATTATAAAACAGCTAATCTGAACGATTGTCTACTACATTCCAGGAAAGAAAGTTTTGTGCACTGCTCTATGTTAAGTACTGTGAGCCATAGTATCATGTTTAGTTTCAAAAGTTGTATTGTTGGAATGTTTAAATTGTTAGCTATGTTCCCACCAAGGCTGGCTTTCCGTTCTCTGATTCCTGTATGGCGGAAATAAGTTACAGATAGGTGGCTTCAGCTTTTTGGATGTAGTCTTTATTGTTTTGTTGCCCGTTGGAATGCTTAACATTCAGGAATTGCATATCGCAATATCTGTCCTGAGAGGAGTAAGCACGGGGTAAAGCTTTCATGTGTCGTACTTCAACAAAATTGCAAAGCCCGTTATACTCATTTTTGAGTGAAATAAATTTTGCAATCATATTTATGTCTTGCAGCTCTATCATGTTTCATAACTCATTATTAATTATTGGTGTGCATCGAATAGGGATCTTGGATTGTCCGCCAGAGTGTTGGAAGCTCCCCATGTTTACTAGGAAAAGCAGTCGATTGCAACTATATCCGTGGTCCCAAGTACTTAGAAGTAATGTTTCGTGTATTATCCATATTCTTCAGTATGCAATAAGGCTAGCATCAGGTTGATTTATCATTTTATTTCAATCGATATCACAAAATTATCCTTTTTCCAGATTGATGTTGATATTGGTTCTTCGACTGTGGCAAATGGTGTCCTGGGAATTGTCATTGGTGTTGTTACAACACTCGTTATTGATATGGCTTTTCTTGTTCAGGTACTTGTAGCATCTTAACCGCTGACATCTCTTACATGTACCACTTTGCTTATGTATTAGAGAGTGAAATACATGGATATTTCATATACTGTCTCGTGATCAAGGCAAAATTATCATGTTAAAGCCATTTTTAAATCCTTAAGAACATTATATTTATGTATAATATAATATGAGAAATGAAAGAAATGTAATGTTCCCCGATTTTTGTAATAAATGAAGTAAAATTAAAAATTGGGGATAAATACAAAGTTTTAAAAATAGAGATACTAGTGTTGGCTTTGCTTTGCTTTTCTCTTCTTCTTCTACTATTTTTTCAAGATGAAAAAAATAAGAAGATATCGCCGTTTCGAGGTACAAGCCTTACGTTTTTGTGTTGGAAAAAAAAATGCAATTTATTATTTTTAATAGCTAATTGTGTTAGATGATAATGGAACTCTCTTGGTTCGAAGTCATGGGGACCATTTTGTATGACGTACAATAGAATGACAGCTTTCAACGTACAGGGTTCCAGTTGAAACTTATGGTTGAAGTTGCTTTGCTTTGATTGATCACACATGCGTATGAAGTGCTATATATGATTATTGTTGCACTCCAGGCCAATACAACAGAGGACTTGCCAGAGCGGCTAATCGGTGCCGTCCGACTTTGTCATCTCGACTTATCATCTGCTATTGCGCCGAATCTTGACTCAGATTCTCCGGAACCAGACTAGTCATAGTCGCAGACTACATATGAAATCGAATCTTGACTTTGGCCTTTGGTTTTGGTTTTGTTTTTATGTTTTGACCTCGAACATTTGCAAAATCACTAAGAGAATGAACCATTTCTGTGTACAAGCATCATAACAATTTACATATATATTCGATATTAAATCTCAACCGTATGCATACATCACAGCATTACTATCCATATTACATTGCAAAATTACAGTACCGTTTGTAATAATAATACAATAGGTATTCTCCTCGTGTACGAGGAGAAAACTCGATATTCACGCCAGTAGCTTACCGCATATAACAAACATAGAACATGCTGCCTATTTCTTGCCTACAGACTCGATGATTGTCTTTATATTGGACGTAGAACTCGATGGGAAGCCACTGTCAAATAAACCTGCTACCTTGGTTGCTCGGTCATGGACTTCCTTATCACCCATCAGGCTATCGATCCCTTGCACAATCTCACTCTTCCACACCTTCTCTGTTAAATTTTCACCAGTTGTAATCATAGTTCCTGTCTTGAGATAATCCACCACCAATTTCGCATTATAATACTGGTCGCCCCGAATTGGCCAAGCCAAGATAGAAACCCCTCGGCCGATCGCCTCCGCAGTCGAATTCCACCCACAGTGTGACAAAAATCCGCCGGTGGACGGATGACTCAATATCAGCAACTGAGGCGCCCAGCCCTTGATTATAATCCCTCTGTCTCCAGCCTTTTCTTCCAATCCCTCGGGATAGTAGCCGTCATCCTTGTCATCCTTGTTGTCTGGTTTTTTACCAGTACCCTGCTGTATCACCCATATAAATGACCATTTTGAATCTGCCAGTGCATCAGCTAATTGCTCATACTCTTCAATATTGGGCCCAACTTCACTGCCAAATGCAATGTAAATGACTGATTTACTTGGCTTTGAGTCCAACCATTTACTAATCTCATCCTCGGTATAGTTGGATTTCCTGTTGGATCGACTATCCCGGTCGTGAACCACTTTGCCGATCGATTTCCAGTACGTGTCCGGTAGCAATGGGCCGACCCCGAATACCGGTTTGTTAGCTTGATTGGATATGTAATCGAGGAACGGGCCTTCCAGTTCATGGCATGTGTTGAGCAGTAAAAATGTGGAATCATCTCCATCAGACAACCAACGAGGTTTCTGACCCGGGTTACGAAGGCCAAAGTCCGGCCCCTCCTTACCGTATTCACGGGCTTCAGGCGGCGGTGGGGGTCCCAGGCTCCGCCTTTTGGTCTCCCAATACTTAATGGCCACACTCTCGGGTAACCCGGATAGCTCCCGGGTCTCACCCGACTTCATCTCGTGGGCCTTGGCTTTCCAGGCAGCGTACTCCATGGCAGTGGAAGCTGCACCGCAAGTGAAGAAGGACGCGATGGGTATATTCTCTCTAAGAAAGATCTCCTTGCTCCAGCTCATCATCAGGTCCATCACAGCGAAAGCGGGTCGAGCCCGACCCGAATCCTTCTTATATCTCTCGGCAAGATAACTCTCGATCCCCTCCCGCATCTTCCGGTTTCCTTGCTCCTGATCGTGGCCGGGTCCCTCGGTATGCCCGTTGCCGTGTCCGTTTTCGGATCTATCTCCGTCACGTCCCGGCGGCGGGAGAGCTGGTGACTTCGAACGCGACACATCGATCTGGAGCACGTCGATGGAGGGATTGTTTTCGTGGAGAGTCGAAGGGATGGAGGAAGAAAGATGAGAAGGGATGATCAGAATAACTTTGAAGTTGCTGCAAGACGTGAGGCGCTTGCAGAGCTCCACCGTCGGGTTCAGGTGGCCCTGCCCGAAAAATGGCAGCACCAAGATATCACCAGTAGCTCCCATTGTTATACAATCCCAGCAGGCAGCAGGCGACAATTATTTGATATATAGGAGGCGAAGGTAACGCAAAACAAGACTTGGCGGATTACTGAAGTAAATGCTTTGCTTTTGTTACAAGCTTAGACTAATGAATAGCACAAAAGATCCAAAGACACCTTTTATAGCGCAAACAAACACCGAATATTGTGGTATCCACATGAACGTTCTTCAACGAATATACGTATTTTTATATTCTCATATATATTCGTTCCAATTATGTGTCATCGGATTTTATATGACACGCAGTAAGCTGACGAAAAGTAATTGAATGTATAATTTGAAAGAGAAAAAGAAAGATTTATGTGTTGGCATAGGCTTCGCCATCTGTAAGATCTGGCTGTGAGACGTTACATTATCGTAAACCGGTGTCGGTGCCAGGTTGTGAGAACCAGTCTAATTGTTAAATAGATGATGATGACTTGGTTGGGAGATGGTTCAATAAAGTTCTAGCCTCGAGGACACTTGCCATGACTTCAATTCTCCGTCGAAAAGTCAATTGGTTGTTTTGTTAATAAAAGAAACTAATAAATACCCATAATTTGATATAAACGATAGACTGACTAGAAATTATTGTGCTTGCAAAATTCTTCAACATCATTATAGGAGAAGGGAAAAAGGAAAAAGGAAAAAGGACTTGTCGAATATAATGCGTACAGAATTCAAGCTGATGGAAGAATCTCCAAGGCAACTTGCTTGAGTGATGGCATCGCTTGTTGCTGATGCACGCAGACATAGCTGTTTCTCACTTTTCTAAGAACAGTCCATGGTCCAGGAAAACACCTACATATCCCACGAGTTTCACGACGCTGCTAAGTCATTATTATGACTTGGAGGCACGGTTTCTTGTGTCATGGTTAAAAGAGAGATGATAAATCAATATATGGAGCTCGACATTGGATGATAAGTACTCTACTTTTTGTTAACAGAGAAGAGTCGTCAGGGAAGGTAGCCTTATGTACCTGAAAAGGACACCTCCATTTCTTCCTTTAAAGTTGTGAATGTAATAGACAGTCTCCATCTTAGGCAAGAATGTTTGAGAAAGTGCAGCCAGTTTTGGATAGAAAAATGGTGGATAATCTTCAGGGTTGTCATGGAAAATCTTAGGTGTAAATAGAAAATTTAGCAACTTATCAGTCTCAGGCAGACGAACTTGTATAGAGTGGAACATCAATCTAGCAACTGTTAGAATCACTGAATTTCGAGGCACGATCAGTAAATTGCTGAGACAGTATCCATGTGCACTTGCTAAGAATATTCACAGAACTAACAGATAAGTTTAGAGAGAAGGATACAACCGGATCTTATTCTGTCAAGTTCTCCATTGAAAATAATCAGCTTTCGGGCAGTGTTTACCACAGCTTCTTTATACAGTTCTTCCACCACAAGCATTTCTGGACAGCCAAAAACAGAGGTATAAACCCCAAGCAGTAATCACTCCAATAAAGATCCAAACATCGGAGGAGGATTGGGTGTCAAAAGGCTCACACCATTAACATTGAAATACGGATAGCCGACCAGGAAAAGCTCATCTTCGGGCTTCACACGTTCAGACATTTTAACTTTTGATTCGATACCGAAATCTTGAAATAATGATGGCTTTGTTAAGTAGTCTAGCTTTACAGAAGCTCCAGAAAATGCTGATTTTCTGGCAAACGTTACTTCATTAGCTTCTGGGAAGAACTGCAGGGTTAAGGAAACTACATCAGCTACAGAATAAACGGAAACACCTTCTGGACATAATATTGAACATCAACAATTCTAGTTTCTACTTGTAATATTATCAAAAGAAATTTATACTTGATACAAATGAATAAAGATGAACGGATTTTAAAATCCAAACGATGGTTCTGATCAAACAACTGGCATGAATTAAATTCAGAAAATCTAAATAATATATCACGAAAATGGTTCGACTTAGAAGTGAGCTACAAGGTGTTCGGTGCATATTAGAGTCATTCATCCGCAAGTTATAGGAGATAGAGAATAAACTCAATGCAGTATAGCGGCAGGACAGATTGACTTGTACAGAGTCATTGAGAATGTATGATCACCGCTCTAATTTAATGTAGAGTAAAATGGGGAAGAAAGATTGTTACAACTTTCTTCAACTGCTTTGCGACCAACATAACCCACACAGTTAACAAAACAATCACAAATTCTATCAATACTACCATTGCTTCATCACCTACAATTCTAGTTCGTGTGGCTTTCTCAGGACGAATGAAAACGTCGCAGAACTCACGAAGAAGTTGCATACTCCCAGTCATTTCTATCCCCCCTTCGCCGTCACCTGATAAAAGCACAAATATTTAGTCGATCAAAGGTTTCGAGCAACATGTTTTCCAGGGGTAATGAATAAACGACATGGGAAAACAAAAACAATAATAGGAACATTACTACCTGGTACAGAATCCAACCCAGCAGTGGGAAATTCAATTTCCTGTGGCAGAAATTGTTGCTCACAAACTCTGGAATTTGGATTATATAATATTCGTTTACTTATTCCATCATCACCAAATGTTGAAAAGGAACATAATAGAAGAAGATGTGACTGACCATCAGCTGCCTGTCGTTCTTTAGTGCCAATTCAGTGGCTTCTTTTGCCTGTCAACATTAAATCTCGAGGTACTAAATTCAAGGAAGCGAAAACATATGATAGGCTATACCTACTAAAATGAAATTCAAGTTATCAGAGGATTTTCCATATCACCAAACAAGGAGTTCAAGCCAAAGCTCATGACAATAACAATACGCAATTGCTGCACTTTTTCTAAACACAACCCACTATGTACGATGAGTTCTAGCCATGGTTCTCTACAGCACCTTTTTCATGCACACGACAGGCATAACAAAATTAGAAAGAAAGGCCAACTCTCATACTTCTAGTGTTTAATGGGAATAACATAGAGAGTTGGTGAGTTTGGTGAATAGTATCACATGTTCAACAATTCTACGCAAAAGCTAGAGATGTTAGACTGAAAATAAGTGAAAGATGCCGTGGTAGTGACTAATCATGATAAATTGTATTTTCTGAAAATATTTTAATTTTCATCATGTAGAACTGCAAGGAAATGGGATTCTACCAACTCCGTAGATATATTTTTGGCCCAAGCCCTTTACCCTTGTGTTGGCCCAAGCCCAGATTTACTTACCTTCATTACCGCACGATCTCTGCCGCGAATCTCGGCCGTTCATTCCTTTTATAGGGGGTGTAAACTCGCTGTGTATACGCCATTCTTTCAGACTACCTCTTCTCTACTCAAACCCTAGCCTCTCCGCCGCCATCGTTCACCGTCGCTCTAGGCTGCTGCCGCGACGTCGAGGAGACCAGATTTGTGGTCTGTGTTTCTTTGTGAACACAGATCTGCTGATCTCTTCCGTTGTAGTTTGGCCCTGTGTCTCCTCTGTGATCGTCGTGAGGTGGTGACCTGTTTTCTTTCTGGTGTGTGTCACGGTGAAGAGGTATTTGTTGTGTTCCTGTCGTGAACCTCTGGTTCTACTGTGAAGGAACTCCGAGACCTCGAGGGATTAGTGTGTAGAGCGCTGTGAGGTTTCTGGCCAGTGGGTTTCTTGGGTGTTGGGGCTCTCTTTTCTTCTGTGATAAGGGCTGCTCGCTACTACTGTCTCACTTTGCGTCCTAACCTTGGTTCTAGTGGGTTCCAGTGATAGTGTGGTG